>MU382653.1:51502-208944 GCA_022495115.1 Xylaria castorea | reverse complement strand
CTTCGATCTTATCTCTCACCCCGGTGTGTTTTGCTCTCTCATAATAAAAATACCCCTAACCCACCGCCCCCCCTGGGGGGGGGGGGGGGGCAGAAAGATAGAAAGAAAAACAATGAAGATTAGGCGTAAATTTTAGTTCCAGATATTGTATATTCTACAGCTGCATTCCTTGAAAAGAGAGGCAGATACAGAATCGTTTGTAGTATTGTTAGTTTCTTGGAAATAGTACTTTAATCCCCCGGGCAGGATGAACGGCATCGCCTTAGTGTTGTTATCGCACTTCGGACATTCGCGCCTAGCGTATCGTACGGTATAATTTGTGTGTTGCTCTGTAGGTTACCAGTTTCGTATAGCCAAAGCCCGGCAGTCCCATATCGGTTATCGCCCAGTACTCCTGTCGTCCTGTATCAAGATGAAAAACATTGTGAAGTGGCTAAAGGAATATTCGATGATAAGGCTCTCTAGGGTGTCTTCTCGTAATGGGTTCGTAAGTCGCCAGGGCAGTATAGGCAGTATACACTGCTTTTAGTACCAAGCGATAGAAACTGCATCACCGGAGTCCCTCAATGGGCGATATTCTCCTTTTCCATTGTTGATACTGCAGCCAAACGACTCTGCGCCGTTGAAAGGGTCGGCAGGTACCTAGTAGAGATCAATGAAGACGGATCCGACCGTGAAATCCTCCGTAGGCTAAAGGTTGATGCGATTAGGGGAGCTTGATTGTGATTGATGGATATTCGCTCGCGAATTTTTCCAGGAATGGGGCAAATCCGGCTGATCTTGGGTCCCTTGTCTTCCCCAACCTCCCCCACAGTACGGTGATTGACACATATCATGACCCGTATCCCCAATATCTCAGGTGTCAATGCTTCAGTGTCACATGGCGTAGACTCCAATATACCGTTCCAGCAACCCGTCTTCAATATCTCTCCCGACTTTCCCGAGCCTGGGGTTCTATAGGTGAAATTAGTATGAACACAATAATAAAGGCGTGCATGTCTACATACGATATGTGTTGCACTGCATAAGAATTAGACGAGGAATAGCAACGGATCTATGCGATGTGCCTTCGAGTCTTCCGGGCTTGGGATTTCGTGGGCACACCATTGCTTGGCCTGGTTTCCACCCTCTCTGTTACTATAGTGTAGCAGCAGCTGTCTAATATGACAACAGTTATAAATAGGCACTAGAATTGAGATACTATACCTACTACTATTCACACTTCATCTTCACGTTGACGGGATCAGGATGGATGGGGTCTAAGGAGCTTCACGTGTCTCGAGTATCATCAAACCTTGAGCTATGTGAAACCCAGGCTGTTATCTTAGCCTTAGCATGATGCATTTTTTGAAGTTTCTAAACATGTTTCAGCAATCGGAGATTTCTCCGCCCAAAGCTTGTTCATTCATCTCTGAGTTCCACTGCTCAGCATGAATATCCATCACTCAAATGCCATTATTGCCCCCCGCTACGCTCAGCCTATCTCGTGGCCCACCTCCCCACAAACCACTATACTATATTCCAGGCTAGTACCTATAGAGAATGGGCGCTCACAATTGCCGAGGAGGTTCAAGAGGATACACGGACGCTTGAGGTGTTCTTCCAAGGCCGTTACCTCTGGACTAGGGAATAGCTACAAGGCGTAAAGAAAATATTGCAGAATACTTAAAGTTCTTTGCATATGTCGGGAAAAGATATGAAAAGTATTAGCAAGGGATGGCCAACTAAGCGACCGCGGGTAACCAAGTCGGTTAAGTATGTCATTCCTAAGATAGGCAATCCAGGTAGCGCGAAGTAATAATACAAGTACCCCTTATTATATCTAACCTACTAGACACCCTGCGCAGAGCTGCTGTGGCGGGCTAGGCTTAGAAATCCTGCAATCTAGTGGCTGGAAGAATTATTGTCGCTCACTCATACCATGCCATGAAAGGCAGGAAACCTTGTACCACTTTTATCGGCTCAATTACCGTTAGATATTCATGCTAGTTGATCATTAGATACCACACCCCTCAGTTCTGTTACGCCTCGCTATCCTATTAAACTTGAGCCTCAGCTGAACGGAGCCTGCTGTACGGCATATCACGGAGTGTGTCCAGTAACGCTATCGCCATTCTGACTCGAAACAGGACTTCTGTGCGCCATTATCTCCCGCCCTCTGCTTCGTGTGAGTCTGCCCAGGTGCTCACGAATAGCCAACCACTACGATTTGGCTAAGTTTACACCAGAGGCACACGGCATGATTGGCAATTCTGCCATGCACGTATCAGCTCTTGACTTCTTCTCGGCCTTCACTTCAAACACTACGTGACCTCAGCACTCAGCGACAACTGAGTGGGAGTCTGGAGTTGGGAGGGACCATTAATCTACTCGCGCCAGCACGCGCTGCGCTACGGGTCCTTCCGAGATATAAGTCATCAGATTCTATCGACGTAGACAAAATGTTGACACAGGTTCCGATGCCGGTTCATCGGCCTAGTACGAATGGAACAGTTACGCCAGATGTTACGATGGATATCGATTCAAAAGCCGCATCATCGATTATGGAGGACGTCAAGACGAGTAGTCGGCTACAGAGAGGCGACACTCGGACCGCCGTGATCGTCTATGGTCCTGGCCAAGAGAAGATAGTGTCTATCTTCGCTGACGTGCTGGGAAAGTCGTTTCGGCTAGCTGACAGTTTTCAAGGTGTCGTGACGACAGGACAGGAGCTAGTGCTCGGTATTTCAGCTGACAGCGCGAGGATCAGCATGTCTACTCGGGATCAAAGGGCTATGGTCGCCATACACGCCCATAATGTCGACCTCGGCATGCCTCCGGATACTTACCTCTCTGCCCACTGTGACTACGAGTTCTTGTATACTGAGACGCGCTTCTTTCGCCGGGACCTGGCTCGTTTCATCTCATTTACTCTTGGACAGATTAGTCACCACGAGACCCTCATGGCAAAACCTCGCACGTTTTTTATATCGACGACATTCCCTGACGTCCGAGCTGCTTTGCCTAACATTGAAGTACTAACCGTCGGATGCGATGCCGTAGAGCTGCGCGTGGACTTGCTTAAAGAGCCTCTCCAGGATGGGACATTCGCCCAGATACCAAGTTTAAGTTATGTTGGCGAGCAGATTATGCTTCTAAGGCAGAGGACTGAGCTACCCATCATTTACACCACCCGCTGCACACGGGAGAATGGACGCTTCCCAATGGACGACCCCAACCTGTTCTACGAATATCTTTATCGCGCGATTCAGTGGGGTGTTGAGTACATTGATGTTGAAGTATGGCTTCCGGAAGACATACGACGGAAGCTCTACGAAAACCGGGGTAACAGTCATATTATGTCGGCTTTTCACGACTTTTCGGGTACCTTTAAATGGCCGTCGGCTTATGCACAATCCGTTTTTGTGGAATCGTGCAAATATGCGCACATTGTTAAGATGATTGCCATTATCAATGACCATAACGACAACTTTGAGCTGGAGTATTTTCGTTCCAAGATGCGAGCTGAATACCCGACATCGCCCCCGTTTTCTGGCATTAACATGGGTGAAACTGGACAGATATCGCGGACATTTAATAAAGTCTTCACCCCTATCACTCACCCGCTGCTTCCAATCATCGCCGCACCAGGTCAGATGAGTGCTGCTGAGATCAACGCTGCGTTGGCATCTCTAGGTCAGCTTCCAAAGAGCAGTATTTACGGCATCACCACATCATCCTCTCGAATACAAGTCCCTCATGCCCCTTTCTACGAAAAGTGCTTGAATGAGCTTGGCTTACCACACCAATTCGCTGTTGTTGAGAGGCAAACAAAGGGACCTCTGAGTGTCGAGGCCTGGTGCAACCAGAGATCTTTTGGAGGAGCATACCTAAACCCTGCTATCTCTTTCCCAAGTTTGATGCACAATAGTACATTCTTCTCGAAGCTTAATAACGGAACAGGGCCAACTATCACTGAAGCAGTCCGCATGATAGGAATGGTGGACACCATCGTGGTCCAGTCTATCCCAGCATCTTCTTCGGGATCCGCGCCCTCGTCGATACCTTCCAGCCCCCATCGCCGTAGCGAGTCCTTATCCGGTTCACCCATGAACGCTTACAGATTCCCCGCTTCGTCCTCCCTCCTCTTTGACAACGCAAGCTGGCGTGGCATCCTCAGCACCCTCACTCGTGACCTCGCGCCCTCGGCCTACTTCGGACGCACCGCAGTCGTCCTTGCTTCCCATGCCGACGACGCTGCCTCCGCCATGTATGCACTAAAGGCCCTTCGCGTAGGGAAGGTATATACGGTCGGGTTCAAAACACCCCTTGCCCTGGCCCGCAGTTTCAAAGTCGAGCCTTTCAACAGCCTCGAGAGCCTGCAGAGAGCAACGGCGATGGGCGACGACGCCGGTCCCTTCGTCCTCGTTTCGGCGCTTGGACCCGAGAGATCTACCCTTGTGGGCATGTTGGTGCGCCTCTTTGGAGGCGCGAGGGGATCTTCATCGCAAATCCGCAAGGTCTTTTTAGACCTCGCTGACGGCCCAAGGAAGGGCGATCCGGGCGCCATTGCAGAACAATGTGGTTTCGCTGCATACGGAGTAGACGATACGACTGCGTTCACCACTGCCGAAACAGTCAGGCTGCTCGTTGGGCAAAATGTACCATATAGCTTTGTACGCTTGATCGGTGGGAAAGGGATGTTCTGAAATCAAGCCGCATTTTTCGTACTCGCTTCGCCTCAGCTTAGTGTTGAGCTCTAACAGTGTAGATCTCCGATGTTTTGAGTAAAATCCGCACCCTAGAGCGATAATAGCTGGTTGTTGGGAAAGATACATACGAAAATGCAGCTCATTTAGGAAGACTGCACAGCTTGCCCGTAATTGGAACTCAGGGGTTACCACAACGAGCATTTCGAGTATGCATTCGACTCAATGATCTGATACCTATAGCGCTAACGCTAATGGCGACCAGTATCCCCTATTGACTCGCAGTCACGAAATATCATCTCTGAACAGCGATCATTATGCCGCGAGTCCGAGCCATTTCCCCCACAATACACGACGCCAGGCCCAACGAATCCTTTGGGGATCCCAAACCAAACCGAGGACATAAACCAGCATTCTCGATGACAATTAAGTCCAGTTAATAACATGTGTCAATTCCAAAACGACGGGAAGAGGGTCGGTGGTTCAAGCACTACGGCTATGGGGCATGCTTTACTTATGTATTATCTGACTTCACCCTTGGCATCAAGCGACTGGCTAGGCTAGAGCGTTGCTTTACGGAACATAGTCCTTTGAGGTAATATTCACATATGACGGAGTTTTATTCGCTGGAGGCAGCGCTTCCTAGCAATTCGAGCAGGTGATTTAAACCGGCTGCTTTATAGTAAGACATGGCCATGGCCAATACACGGGCTGCCGCTAGGCTGTTATTCTCATTAGTATAGTACAGGAGCGGTGTATGTGTGTGTGTTACTAATCCTTGAATGCCCTATCATATGCGAGCTAACAACAGCATTACAAGAAAAATAGTATATCTTAAACATCTGCTAGACACGCAGTTTACTAGTTGTCGGCGTATTCCACAATACCATTCGCGGCTATGCAGTTACAAAACAGTATTGTATCTAAGGATACGCTTAGGGGCCATCTAATAGAAACTGGGGGTTTTACCCGCCTCTGCCTTGATGTTTGTCAGCGTCAGGACGTCGCATTATTGGTCCTCAACCTAAGGTATATCTTGAAGACCTGTTTTTACATGAAGGCCTCTTAGGCTGATCTGTATATAGATAGCTCTTTGTTGTGCAGTTTTTAATTTCAAGCTTGTAACAGTCAGGGACCGTTCAGTGCGCTCGTGCGTGAGTAAAACTGCATAATGTGCTACTAACGGTAGAGTTGAGTCTAAAGTCAAGCATAAAAGGGCGGTTGATTGATAGACCAGGCCTTTGGAGTAAGGTGTTAGGACGTAATCAAAAATGTCTCCACGCGAGTAGTGCGAGGTGAAAACAGGCCGAAACCGCATCTATATGGGTTTGCTGACTTCTGGTATAATCGCTAATCTCACGGAGAGGGTACATCACGGTTGCCATGTGGGTTTCGGGTTCCTGTTGTCGGTGAACCTTCTAATACAAGTTCATGACTCTTGATTGAAATTATCAAACCGTGTTTACTTACTCATTGGCTAGATGAGACATCCTCGAAGAGTGGAGATTCTCGAAAAACGGATCACTATAAATTAATCTATATCATAATGGTTTGTGCTTAGATTGGGTATAGCTATCATCCAACCTCTCGGCGAAGCTAGGCGTGAGACATGTGGGCTGGAGCTATATCGGTAATTATTCGTTAATAGTGCGGCTGGAGGAATATCCTTAAATAGACTACATGGCTACTTCTATACCTAACTTAATGAGTAGCTGGCGGGTTCACTGCTAGATGCCATTGTCTTATTAGTCGCGTAGCAGCCTTATTCGAAGGATATGGGGAAGCAAGAAACTCCATGATATCGAGTTAACCTCTCTACACCTCCACTCGTAGATGAATAGTAAAGAGGTTTCCGGCTACCATCTTAAGATCTCGTCGAGTCCGATACGATCGGGTATCAATATCTTCCTAAGCTAACCCTAACTCTTTACCTATATAGTGCTCTTTTTTCTATAGAAATAGTATCATAGCACGCTGCTCTAGGATCAACATAGTTACTAATACTGAAGTGCTTGGCGCTATAGAGAATGAAGCTGAAGTTATTGATGAAGGGCTGTTGTTGTGAGTGGATGATCAACCTTCAAGGTTGCTAATGCACCCCAGACGGTAGTTTGTGCCGTATCACTGGGCATGTGCCTCTTGTACTGATGTCACTATGTTAGCAATACCACGCTGGATTCCTCGGTTCTGCGGGGACGAAAGCCGTTGAGGATGGGTCACATCCACTACCAGCGATTCCTTGCGTCAGGCGCCCTAACTTATTGGACGGTCCCCCGCTTCGGTAACAAACAACATGCAGCCCACCAGATGACAAGTGATGCATACCAAGGAGAAGCAATTCTGGCACACGCAGGATACTTACTGCTTACCATAATGAGCAGGTACATTCGCTCGTGCAGACTGCTGTTTTCCATTGGCTATTATTATGTCACGATGGCGATCCATTACTCATTAAGAATCTCGGTACGCGAGGCATCTCTTAAGGCAATCCAACCCGATATAATCAGGCCTTTCCGTGTGGTATCTTGGTTCTCGTCTGCATAAAGATATATCACTACTACTTATAGCCCTTACACCGATCTTCTCCCTGTCTGCTACGTATCGTATTTAGACAGACGACGGCTGTTCGACCACAACCGTATCATGCTCCCCACTACCTCGCGTCCACTACTATTAGTAGACACCACTGTTTAGATTTAGGATCCTTAGCGATGGAGCAGCACTATTTGGTACGTAGCAGGGCCGCGTAGGGCACAGTAAGATACCCGTGTGTGCTGCAAGCCGTCAAGAGCGGCAATTTGACCGAATATGATGGCGAAAGAAGCGTCCAGACAAGATAATCCCTAGATATAGCCATGAAACGAAGCACTGTATGCTTGTCATCATGCCTTACCGATATTATCAAGTCACATAATTGGCGTCGATTGAGGCATGATATCAGTTGCGACTGTCGTATTTATTACCTATATAGGCAATCTTCGCGAATGCGTATAGCCAAGCTCAACAGTCATAAGACTACTTATATAAACGAAACCCAATCTCAAGGTGTCCAGGGACTCGGGAACCCACAATGGCATGGTATATACCCGGTAATGATGTGAGGATACCATATATCAGATAACATTAAGGGTGCGGCAGGCTTATGTATGCTGCAGCTTGCCGTACCCGTACTTGTCGATCAACTGGATGTGGCGTAAGCGAAGCGAGCATCGTAGTTAACCAAACGAGTTCTGACAGTGATCCCAGCACCTGTATCTGAAGCACGAATCTCACAGTATGCTAGACTACGGTCATTTAATAAGTGGATGAGTTCGCGCGACGATAGACTCTCACAACAAGCATTGACCTCGCGCCGGCAATCCATTCTCGTCTCCGTGAGGTTAGCGGCGCCAACCCCCCGTCTCGCCTATTATGGGCAAACCTCCAAACCCTGACTATTGGTCTCTTCAATGAGGCCAGCTTGACAGTCTTCCCAGTAATGATATGATGTTACAGGAGCCTTACCCCTGGCCTGCATATTAGCGCGCCAATTGGACCCCGGCAAACCCAACCGCCCCAGCCTATTGACTCACCACACTCATTCACCTATTCACCGTCATGTATCTCTACCTAGAGGGTTTGAAGTCTATCTACTGTAGAAGACGACAGGCTTACGAGCAACTTGGAATACCTCATCTGATCTAGCAATATTAACCGCTTATATTTCTTTTACCTCAAACCAAAGCTTGGATTACCTGGGTGTATTTCTGAGGTATACTGGAATTCTACGCCGAGCACGTCAATGTCTTGGCTTAGAGTTTACGCTACTGTAATCGAACGCTGAAGAGTGAAGCCGCGAAGTCTGTCTTCTGTAGTTATAGAATATAATATCAACCGGGAATTGATACATGTTGGTCTCTATTACTCAAAATAGTAAAGAGGTCTCAAGCTCGGAACAACACAATGTAGTCACGACTAAGAACCTGCAACAAGCTAAGGATTGATGATTTAAGTACCGTCGTGAACGATCTACAATGTTAGCTTAGTAGAATACTATCTTGCCGAACACGTAGTACTCGATGCGGATTCTCAAAATGCAACATCTTCTAGAGCAGGTAAGATAGGCTATTTTGAAGGTTCTAAGTTTCGAATATGACTTTCACGACTCCGTGTAACGCGTTGATATCGGAAAATCGCCGTAACATAGTCAAGAATCTGCACTGGCGTTCTATAAGGTGAGGAATTGCAAGGAAGCGGCTCATTCCGCTAGGCGGATATGATATAAATTCTGATCAGGCGGGACTTTTGCCATGTATCTTGCCTACACACGAAAACTTGCTGCCGCAGTCTCCCGTAATAACCCTAGCAGGCTTGGATGTCTTTCAGACTCCTCCTATAGAGAAAAGAACATATTTCCTCAGCGTCCTTCATACTTGGCGTAAGCGAGGGTACCTAGATAGTGGATATGTGTTTGAGGAGTGTGGAAATCGTACAGTACATTGATTCTTCGAAGTTCAGCGTTGTTCGCGGCGATTCTGCGCCGAAGATTCTCTGGGCATTCGCCCTTAGACAATTTCGAGTTAGAGCTTCGGCTGTCAAATACCGGCAGATGCTGTGAAGGACATTCTTGTGCTGTTCGAAATACTCTAGCGCCTGTCATTCAACATGGCATCCCTGCTCAGAGCCATGTACACATACATTTCTTGAACAACGCCTTCTCCAACACAGGCATCCACTCCGTTCCCCATAACCCTGCAACAGTGTTTCCCCGCTGCGGCCCCGCGCTGCCCTGGCGATGGAGGTTTCCCGTGAACCCGGAAGAGTATAGTTAACAATCTTGTTCAAGGATACTGTGAGCCCAGTATGGCCAACATGGAGCACCCCAGAACACAAGCGCGATCTTGGAATGTGGTAAAATGTACATAGTAGGCTTCTGTCGAGGGACCACAAAATTATGGCACGGGGTAAGTTGACTAGTTAGCTCTTATTATGTGAATCGTCTCCGCCAGACACTCGTTCGAGCTTAAGAGCTATAATTATCGCCAACTACGAATGCAATTCACAGATTGGATTGGACGATGCGGTGATTGATCGAGACATATCGAATTGACATCAACAACACGATCCGGGCGACCGGTATTGAGTATGAACAGAAGCTCGGCGGCGGATCGAATGCTCTTGTGCCGTTGACCGGAGCCGACTCGCAGGGTTTGGGTTCGCGCGGTGGTATAACATCACGACCTCGAACAGTCTGGCAGTATCTTTCTAGCCTTGCTGGAGAGAGCCTGGCGCTCTCGTTCGCACGACAGACATACAGGCTAGTGAATATGAGTTTGGCCAATCCGGGCGGTCCTCATCCACTCGTCATGTCGCGACCCCAGGTGGGCATTGAACGCCTGCCGACTCGGCGGATGAGCAACGAACCACGAGAATCCATGAACTGTAAATCTTGTCGTAAGCGTAAGGTTGGTAACAGGCCCCCAGACTCCTGGGAATCCCCCGTGTCTACCTAGGTTTCCAGCAGCCAAACTAAGACCACTGGCGAACAGATAAAATGCAATCGATTACGCCCGTCTTGCGAAGCATGCCAAGTTTTCCAGTGTCCATGTGTCTACGGTACGTCTTCATAACGAATCTCTCGGTCTTTATGCCTTTCGCCACTAACGGTTGCGCTCTTTGATTACAGATGCCGTCCCTAAGAAGAGGGGGCCTAAAACGGATGTGCTCGAGGCTTTGCTAAAGCGGGTAGACGGCTTGGAAGCTCAGCTCAAAGACCAGAAGAAAACGTTAGGCAGCTCACCAACCACCGAAGAACCGCTATCTGCAAAGGCAGAGACGTTTGACGATAACCCCGAGGCACCTGCTTCGGGTTCAACACCGCCAGCTCCCACGACAACATCTGAACCTAACCCGAAACGTGCAGCTCTCGATACAATACGAACACCCGAATCCGGATCAGACAGTGTTCTATACTCTCCTACGATTGCTAACGAGTCGCCTCCTGGTATCCGGTCGGATGCCCTCCTTGATACCTATTTTACTCGTTTCCACGCAAAGCCTTACCATATACTAGACGAAACATCTCTTCGACAACGGATGCGACTCAATCAACTACCGCTTTACCTAGTGCGTGCTATCTACGCTGTTGCTGCTAGGTAAGTCTATAGTATATACAGGAGCTTTTTAACCTCGTTGCTAAACAAATCCAGATATACGCCACATCCCACCGGGTACCAATCCGCCGTCAGGATGAGCGAGGATTTTGCTTCTATGTCCAGGAAGGAGATTGACATCGATGAGCCGGGCATTGATAGCCTACAAGCACTCCTTCTCCTTGTGATAACCTACATCGCAGCAGGAAAAGGGAAGAAAGCATACATGCTCCTGAGTACGTAATGTCCGCTGGCGGGGCAACCCCTTAGTATCTGGGTGCCATTCAAGCTAATTCAGAGTGCAGCAAATGCGATTGGTATGGCCATGGCTCTCGAACTGCACCGCGAAGCAGACGCAAACGCTCCCATCGCGCCTCTAGAGCGTGAGATAAAAAGGCGCCTATTCTGGTCATGCTACTTGCTGGACAGATTCTTAGCTTGCGGTTCGAAGCGCCCATGTCTTATCGGCGATAAAACAATCTTTTTACGGCTACCATGCTGGTTTCCGACGCTGGGCGGCTTGCCAGTCGAGGGCGAATTCTTCCAAAGTGGTTCCAATATTCATTCTTTACAGGGGGGCGGCAGGAAATTTCAAGGGGGTAGCGCAATGCTCATTGATATTAGCCGCATTCTGGGTGTGACGAACCGTTACCTCGCCGCCGGTGGAGTCAGGGGAGACTCACATTTCCCGTGGCACACCCTGTCTAGCCTTTCAAAAATAAGACAAGATCTCGATATCTGGGCATCTGGTACGGAGGACGTCTTCTCGAGCTTGGACACCTTATTTGGGCACCCAGAATGCACTGTTTTAGTGCTCAGTAAGCTCGTTTACCACTTGATTTATTGCTTGATATACCGGCCATTTCTTCCTATTGATCTTGCGGAACTTGCCGTGACAGGCCAGCATCAATCATGGCAGATCGAAGCCACGAACATGTGCTTCCTACATGCCAATGCTATCACGGAACTAGTTGAATTAGGGAAGCAGACGGGGTCCACTGAATGGCCAGCTTTCGTCGGATACTGCATCTGTACCGCCGGAACAGTTCATATCCATGGAGTACATTACAATAGGGCGGGAGCAAGAGGGGACATGGGTACTTTCGCCGCATCTGCAGAATTTCTTTCACGTGAGATGCAACAACTCAGCGAGCTCCGGTACGTGTGGATGAGCGTGCAACATCAAAGGGAGACATTACAGAATGTCTATAGCGCTCACGCGGAACTTGTCAAACGTCTGGCTGCCAACTCGATGCGCTACTCGCCGGCGTTCAATCTTGAGGATTTCTTCAGCCGCTACGCAAGTGTTACAGGCCCGGGAGGCGAGACCTATAATTTCGATGCAGCGAATCTGAGTCTTGCGGACGTTGTCATCGACTTTGCTACTGACACATACACGGGGAACGACCTATACGCTCCCCGAGACAACAACGAACCTTGCCGGCCGAATCTCAAACGGAAACTCACATCTGAACTCTGCCTCAATGGACCTGAACTTGGCAACCTTATGTCGTTAAGTTCTGGCATGAATAGCTCAATGTCCGCTGGGCCGCCTGTACCTATCGCCTCTTCTCGTCGTTTCTCGGTTGTTGCCAGGTCCCAACACTCACCTATGTTGCGCGCCCCCCTTTCGATGCACTCACATCCAGAAGGAAGCCTAACACGAGATCGGATGATGGATCCATGCGCAAGCGTGGTACCACCAACACCAACGTTTTCGGCTACATCGATCCAACACCCCCATCAACTGCCGAGTTTCTTGGGAAATTCTATTTCCAGCCCCCGCAACTTCGCAACACCGTCCCAAACTACGGACAGCAACGGCAATGGGCCAGGTCTTGGCAGCTATGACCCTATGTTTGGGACTGTACCCACAAACACTTTTCCCTCTCCCGCGCCTTGGCAGGTCGAGGATGAGAACGGAGAAGGCGCTCTAAAGGCAACTAGCCCTGGCGCAAAGAGCCACGACGGCAGCACTGTCACAGGGGCTGGAGATGAAAAGGATCCGTTCCTCAGCCTCCTAGAGCAACTTGCCGAAAACGAAACCGTTATGGGGCAAGGCAATGAGCTGGATTTCCTTACCGCAGTCCAGGGCTGATGTACATTGTAATGATTTCGATTTTACGTCATCGCCAAGCCTTGTGCGAGAGGCATCATGAGAAGATATGATATAGTGTAGTATATAGTAAGCAGGCGTTGGCGGGCAAAGTCATTAGTTGGGAACTTGGAACGGTCACGTCTCGGAAGCATTATTCGCATTAAGGGGTTGGTTTGTGGGCCACTAAAATTTGAGCAGTCATATTCTGGACTAGGTATCAAGTACATATACGCCAATCTATTACCAGATGGAGTCGGTTGTAGATAAAGCATGTTGGAGTTTCACGAGGCAGTATAGTCAGCACTACTAAATTTAATAAAACTCAAGCACAATATGTCATTCGACTCTCCTTTTGCAGTCCCCAGAGATATTCAGGGGGTGAGAATAGGCTTGTAGCCAACTTTGATGTCTGGTAAGGTATTGTGGAAACTCACTCACACTATACGTAATCTGACAAAATAGAACGATAGAAGACTGTCGAGTTATCTCGGTTAACCACCGGCTATCCGCCTCGGATTCCAGGTAAAGTGCGCCATGCAGTGTAAAGCAGGTGGATATACGCGTCGTAGTCAAGGTCCAGGTTGTATTTGCTGGCAATTGGTATGTAGGGTTCATGGAATATGCCGTACCCAGGCACCCACGTGCGTCTTCATCATGAAACTGTCTATTTTCACAGCGGCCCGTATAAGCGTATCCACTCCACGCATCTGGCATCTCGATCAATCATACTATGTACATCTATAAGCATCTATCCTATAAGTTTTTACTACAACCAACTCCTATATAGGAAACATCTCAATCTCGCTATTATTGCACCACCATAAGTGATATGAAGCGCGTGGCGGCTTCTTTGTAGCGCCCTTTCTTTCTTTGTCCTTTGCTGTTCACCAATCTCATAAAATTGTGTAGGTAAGCTAATAATTATCCCAGAAGTGTCCTCGGAGTTCTACTCCACGATTGGATAAGACCCAATGAATAATTTTCGGTAGTACGGGCCGCTTGACGAGAAGAATCGGAGCAATATACGAAGATGGACCCCTAACCCTGTGGTTTACAAGGTATTCCTTGTTATCTACCTGACTCGGTGCCGCCAAGTCAACAAACCCTGCAATGCGAGATGCATTGGAAAATCTAATCTAGGCAAGACAAAACAGTTGACTTGAACTTCAAGAAGGCAGCCCTTCAAATGTCGTTGGAGAGCAGGGAACTACTGGTACATTGAGCCTAATTAGTCCCAATCCGACGAAGAGTACATAGTAGCGTGATGATCAGAGTAACCAGATCTAGGTTTCGGACTGCTACTGTCTATAACTGGTGCACAATGTAAACTGTTTGTCGCTGCTTTCATTATCAAAATCATTCCCTTAACGGTTATCCCAGTTATTATGTACTATACTGGAGGAAGCGACCAGGTTTGCCTTATTTAGTATCAATGTGAGAATAGATAACGCCTCAGATCTCTTATTCTATGTACCCTGATCATAACAGGGACCGCTTCGGCACCACCGCGCGTCGCACATGATATAGCGTACATCTGCAATGCAGGTAGTTCCAAGTAAGCACTCTATATGAAAACTGGTTCCTGCAGAAATCTGCCTTTAGGTTTGTTGAAAACGGGATGTCTCTATCCCCTGCTTTGAAGTCACGCATAATGGCCGGCCTGTGGGTCATTTCTACGTGGCGCTTTTATAGGGGCGAGCAAGAACAGGTCTGTTTTCTTATGGCATTATTCCAGAACGTCGGATCAAGAAATAGGATAAGAGAAGCGTCAAATTAGTTACTTGTTGAATAAAACTTTGGCGCTTAGTCAAGTTTTCACCAAGCTTCGCTCCCAAGTACGATGCGCTACAGTTCGGTGCTATGTCACCAAGGAGGCGAGAGAGTACCAATGTAGCTCGATAGTTGAAAGCCAGCTCGCTCAGTATACGTATAGATGATATAGTAGAGACTATATACATCATTGCCCTTCATCGGCAGGCTCACAAGAAGAGAATGATTCCGGACCAGACACCTTAGCATAACAACATTCATCTTTCGAGTTTACTTACAACTGAGTTTCAACTATGGTTCATGCGATGAGAAACAGTGTCACAAAACATACAGAGATTGCAAATGAAGAGACTTTTGTATACAGTTGGATTAGTTCTTGACACACAAGAAAATGTCACCCAGCATAGCACAAAAATAGCTCATTTCACAGTTCTATTCCATAAGCGTATCTACCAATCTTACGAAAAGAAAACAAGATGCTTAAAAAAACCACGCGTAACCACCAAGAAGTTCCCAACGATACAAAGACAAATTCGCCTCCATTCCCACGTGTTCGCATATTTCTGTGGAAAGCCAGCAATCCCAGATGTCGATCTGTAGGCCGGTAACCGATCAAGTGTCGGTTAACCCCTATCTAGACTATCTCGCCTAAGCTATATTAAGAACTGATATCCTGATACTGGCAGGCATTAAAAGCCTATACAACTTCGTCAGTTATTCGATGATTGAAGAGTTACGAGGTCTGGCTAGAATGGAAGCGATATTGATCGCCGTTCATATCACGGTCCTTAACCGTGGGCATATAAATAACTGCAGACGTCAAGGCACCCACCTTGTTAACATTCTACTTTTGGTAGTGTCGTGGTTAATAGCGTTGCAGTTCTGTTCCGTGATAATTTACATGCCACGATGTTACAGCACTACTTCTATGACAACACACATCTATATAATCAAGACTAGCTTGGAGAAGTAATCCAGACCCTGTCGCATAACAAAGATCATGTTTACCTACCCTTACGGTTAGCTCCTACAAGATACTGAGACATGAGT
This sequence comes from Xylaria castorea, assembly GCA_022495115.1. Taxonomy (NCBI): domain Eukaryota; kingdom Fungi; phylum Ascomycota; class Sordariomycetes; order Xylariales; family Xylariaceae; genus Xylaria; species Xylaria castorea. Next base: position 193,207 of record MU382653.1, on the reverse strand, counting down.
TCCGTTTTCACGGAACAGAACTGCAACACTAAACCAAGACATAGCCAAAAGGTAGAACGTTGTCAAGTCGAGCACTTGACTCTTTGCAGTTATTATATACGTACCGTAACACCATTGTATAACACACCAGCAGCAACAGTCGCCCATTACGATCATTATATAAATAACTCAGTTCACGACTCTCTATGCCCAGAAACTAACACCGAGACGATGCTCAAGAAAACACATAACCATGCAATAGCGCCAAGCCAAAATCCACTGCGCAACACGTCATCACCAACCGAACTGCTCACAGTGAAGTTCCACGGATGGTCCGTCAATGCGAATACAGCCAGCCGTCGTGTTTCTCACGGTGTCCACCAGCCCACTAGGGCCACACACCGCGATGAATATCCTCTTGTCTTTAGGAACCGACGTTATCGCCTCCCTGACACACGCCTCGATGTCGGGTCTGCCGTACAAGACGGGCAGACCCAACTCCGGCGCTGGGGAGGGGATCTCCTCTATGCATTCGACCCTCTCGTTTGTATTGGTCTTCTCCAGGTCCGTCTCGTGGAGTGCCACGGAGGATGTCTGTGTGCTTAACACGGGCGACTCCAGGCTCTTTTCTAGGATGGAGGTCGGTATCGATGCTGCGGCGGTGGATATTTGAGACGGTGAGTGTGGGACGGGAGCTGACGCTATCTCCGTCGTCTCAACCCTCGTTAGATGAAGTTTCAAGGCAATCTTAGGGGCGCACTCGTGCGCAATTATGTGATTTAACTGGCGGGTGAACCAGGCCATATTGTCTAAAGGGTCTGGTCAGTGATGAAGAATCATTTCAATGAGTTAACTTGGTACGCACCACGGCCGCGTGTAGCCCATATAAGCTCAATTTGTTTTGTTGAATCAGTACTCATCCTCCGAAGCATATCCGCCGCTAAACCAATCGCAAAAGTGGCGCCTGACCCTCCTGCCACCAGCACCACTTTGTCGTATTCCATGGGGTCTGGGAACGTTCCATATGGCCCTTCGACTGACACTTTGAGATGTGCCCCTGGGTTTTTGCTGGCATGTCGGTGTAGATCTCTCGTGAATCCACTGTATGAGTTGATGACGAGCTCTAAGGGCTCAGTGGCTACTATGGTGAAAGGATGTGTCTCGAAGGTGGCGATATGCGGCAACCAGACGTAGCAATGCTCTACAGAGACCCAGTTAGCATGAAATTCAAGGCTTGCTTGGCTTGTACATTCTATATTTTGACCCGCTTTCATCCCCTCAGGTCAAGTGTCAAGGAGTGTAATTGAAATGACAGTCAGGATTAGCATTGGCTGACTTACTTCCAGGTCTTGCGCGTGTCATAGGTTTCTTGAGAACTATGCGAGTGCCACCATTCGGCAGTGGGAAGATTGTAGCTTCGTTATTGATGCTGTTGTAGGCCAAGCGGGTTACTCTGATCAGTCGATCAGAGAACCAGAGGGCGGCAATGAAAACGGTCACAATCAGGGTTTTATCGGGATCGAAACTCGGTCTATGCAAGCCTAGAGTGACGACGATGACCACAAACAAAGCTAAGTGGACGACGTAAAAAAGTTCGTACTTGAATCGTCGTAGAGTCATGCCAGCGAAAACTGTGAAAAACATGGCAAACCCCAAGACGATTCCGGCTGTGACGATATCCTCATGTAAGATATCAGTCTTTCCCGCATGGATAAAATAATAGGTGTACATTGCTCCATCTGTATAATAGTGTTAGCAACTGCGTCGTAAGCCTCTTGGCGTCTCGGACGAAGAATAGCGGAAGCGACATCTTGAAATAGGCGACGTTATTCTATAAAAAAATGGAAAGGATAAGGACGACTAATTATTGTGCTCAGTTCACTTACGTAGAATAGCATATAGAAGGGTGGTGTACCCAGCTATCTGGTGAAGACCGTTAAGCCGTTCATAGGAGTAGGCCGTTAGGGCAGCGAGAGGCGTGTTCTTTAGCGCTAGGAAGACTACAAAGGCCAAATTCCCAGTTGCCATCCTACAGCAAATGCCATTAGCAGGAAACTAAGCTTCGATTTTAACATCAACTCACCATCCGAATCGCGACGCGAGATTGGAAAGTTTGCTGTAATCAACACGGTAGAAGCTGAAGAGAGCATTCAATGCCACAAAAATAACCACAAGTATAGCATGTCCGACGGATGTAAAGCCAGGGAGTTTTCTAAGACTCCATTTTCGAATAACCCTACAACTGTTAACATAGTAATCGATTAATGGCATTTGCGAGCTTACCTCGACAGCACTGTGATCGGCTGAAAGATCATGGACCGAGACGCACTCCATGCCAGGCGACGAGTCCAGTGACCCATAATGAATATGGCTATGAGGGCTGTGAGAGATATGGCATAGTATGTTAAGATCTCCTCGTTGATCTTCTGTCGTGCCGTTAACCACGCTTGGTTCGAGCTAGTACTGCTCGGAGGGCTGGATATTGGCATGCTCGGAGATGAAGGCGACGCCATTGCTTCCTACGTTAATAATATGGAAGTATTTTAGTCGGTGTAGGCCTATCGACACGAGATGTTGCACTGGATAGAGTTCGCTTGAACTCCTTTATGGAGACGGGCAGTTGTCTGGTCGTTCTCGTCGAAGCTCAGGCTGCGAGAAGATACGTGGGTGTAAAAGGCGCTCCAAAGGAAGAGTGCAGGATTTATCTGCCAGAGCCAGGAGTCTGTGACTCTCACTGAGCTATTGCTATATGCAAAGTTTGTCCGCTCTTCCAGCTTTGGCTCACGTACTATACCAACTAAGTGAGAACCGGGGGGTGTCGCAGTTTATATCACGATCATGCCGATATAATGCCAATATGGGCCCGAGCCACTGGTACGGAACCCCAAGATTGGTTCCTTGAACTCTGAATCTGGGAACGTCACCATTAGATGAAGTCCCATCCTGGACTAAAGGAAGTGTGACAGGGTGTCAAGTGACGGAGCTTGTTCGAGTTTCTCCACAGTCGACGACAGTTGCGATGGCTGTTACGATACCAGGCAAAGATAGGGCAAGTGAAACATGGCACTCATGCAACGAGTTACTTCCTAAATGGGCCCAAACAGCATTACAAGCTACCTACCTTAGGTAGGTAGTGAGCGTTACTAACTTTTGGTCATACGCGATGCTCAGAACACATTAGTGGAAAGTATCGCCTAGCCGCCGCAGCAGATGATTAACAGCCCGTTCTGGGTAGTATTTTGGCGTCGAACCATGCCTACAAGACCAAATTATTGACTGTATTGGATCGTGACCTGGATGTATTCATCAGCCGAGAGTGATCTTTTCATTGTAATAATGGGAGCTTTGCTCCTGGCTCAGTCTGTGTTTAGGGGGCTACTATAATAGAAGCGGTAACGAGGCATGGATCGATGGTGTATGCCATCATCATCATGATGCCTGTAGCTGCACACATGTCTGTGAGCGAGCCGCAGGTACAAGTATTCGGTCCTCTTCCGGACCGTAAGAAGGCCACTTCAGGTATCGTGGGGGGATCCTTAGGCAATTTCCTTGGTCAGAGTGCCACAAAGTCCAATATTGCTACGGAGAGCTCTCGGTGGTAGTTGGTAGTTGGCAACTTGGCAATCGAACGGGTCCTACAATTTGGATAAAATACCGAGGATTTATCCGCGACTAGACCGCTACGGGCATCGCACGGCCGGCAACTTGCAGCATTTCCGCTTTGAGGCATTGAACACACGGTTTTCAGTGGGGCAGCCCTCCAGAAAACAATATCATAGAGCCAGCAGACCAGAGAGAGGAGAAACGGACGTCCTGGCCAAGCCGGCCGAAAAGTTCATTTCCATCATATAGATGCCCGTGGAAGACCGGTATGGGGATTTTTGGAAGGGCAAGCGAAACCAGTCATTATACCGGGCGTATTCCGGCAAGCTACATCATCCTAGATTCACACATGTTAGTTTATGGCTTATAGGTGCATTATTAGGGTAAGCAGAGCACGAATAGGAGCGCTCATAGCTAGGTGATAAGATAGGTCGTATATCCAGCAGTGGGGAGCCGTCGGAGCTGTGCTTGTTCCATTCCGCGATAGATGGCATGCCATGCTATCTTCTTACCATTTATGCTCGAATCAAGGGCAATTTTGATATGTCTCTGAAACGAACACACCCACGTGAGGAGTATAATGAAGATCATGGGATAGAAACAAGATAAGTTTAGCAGATGAATAACGGCTTAGTTTTGTTCGTCGTATGACAGCTCTCATAGCACATAGCACGGAGGCGGCGGGTACGTGCCTAGATGAAGCCACAGATGCTACACCACACAGCTCGCTCCGTCGGATATCCGAAGCATATATTCCGTATTTCCCCACGGATGGGCTGGCCATAGGGCGATACCCAACAATACTTTTTGTCGACTCTGTGGCGGAACCGTTCCTCGTTCTCACGGAACGATGGCTAGCAGCCAGATGGGTTGTATGGTAACGAGTATAAAAGTACGAAGAATTACCGTACTCGTATATTAGCATAGCTTTGCACGAGGCTAAGCTAAATATGGTGAAATCGGGTCCCTGCCGATCGGAAGAGTATCCCAAATAGGTTATGTTACACTAGGGTACAACATATTTCCTTTTATTACTTAGGTACCTAACTCTCGGTCTTTTACATAATTATTTAGAATGGAGTAGACACACGCACATTGACCTGTAGTGGTAATTCTCGTGGTCTAGAATCTACACCTCCAGGATGCCAAAGGTTAGTGGAATCCAAAAAATAAGGCTTAAACAGGGGGCTGACCAAACTTCGAGACTTGCAATATTACTAGCTACCCACCAAATCGAAGGTATCTGGCCGGGGTTTTGAGCGAGTTGAAAGTAACTGTCCAGGAGCCCATGTGAGTTTTCTGAGGTGCCAACTGCAAATCGATGCTTGATTTGGTAGAATTTGGGGCTTTGTATCAAGCTAACCTTTAACATCCTGGAGGTGTACTTAGTTTCACACCATCAGCGCTTAAAAGCTTAAAAATGTGGCACAGCCGGCCGGCATCAGATTTGGAATAGGATCTACATTTAATTGCTCTAACTGCTATTTCTCTGTATGCGCTGGTATCGAACCAACGACCTGGGTCTCCTCGGCAATTGGGGCCTTGGCTACCTTCATAGTGCAACTTAGTAACGCACCCGGACGCGGGGCCCCACGCAGCTTCACGGCATGACTATTCTTCATCCGAAGGCTTAGGTTAGTTTATGCAGTCACATCACGTCAGATCAGAATTATAACGGAGGTAGTATTGAGCCAATTTAGTCGGATAGATACCGATTCATTTAGCTACCGGAATCTGGGGAATCCTGAAATGGTTACTCATCCCATTTGGCATCTTATTGTCGAGCGACCTGTGCTAATTGGATCATAGGAAGCGCGGTAGGCTGTAGGAACCGGTCAACGAGGGCTTCAATAGCATCCCTATCGCCGCTCGTTTCGGCTAAAGCCAAGAACTCAGCTTGAGCGTTGAAGACGTGAGCTATGATGCTCCGGCGGTGTTCACGGTAGGTCTGGGTTCGGATGCTAACACGCCTTTCGACCTCTTCTTCATGTACTGTTCTTAGCTGAACCCTGACTTCGTCATCGGACCTATTCAATTGAGCCCTGTCGAGCTGACGCTCTAATGTCTCGATTTGTACCCGAGCTAGTAAATTCACGTTGCGTAGGTTCAGGACCGCAAGCTGAAGTGTCTGTTTTTCGTTGGTTACAGCCCCAGTGACTTCCGTGATGATCCTGTCCAGTACTTGAGGCGTGTCGAGAACGACGTTGGTGAGGCCGAGGACACGGCCTAATCCCTCTATGCCCTGGTAAAGTGCCTTAATTTCCCTGTCCGTGTTCTCGACGGCTTGCCAGAACTCGATCAGGGGGTTATTCCCATCCACAACTTGTCGAGCCCATTTGTTCCTATACAAGTCTCTCGCATTTCTGAGTTCCGCGCAACGGGCTTGAAGTTCGTTTCTAGGTTCCTGAGGTGCGGCGCCATTCTGTGCGGACGATGAAGCGTCACGCGCTTGCGCCAGCTCAACCTCAAGAGCCTTGATTGTCTCATCGCGTTGCGCGAGCTCGGCTTGTAGCTCTAGTATCCGTTGCCGAAGACCCTCTGGGTCGTTGGGTTCTCCCTGTAACATAGCAGCGTCCTTGAGCCCTTTTTTCTCTCTCTCGAGCGACTCGACCTTAGAGTTGCAGTTAGATTTCTCGGCTTGTAGGTTCAAATTTTCTCGCTTGAGTCGCTCGACTTCGGCTTTGCAATTTGCTCGGCCGGTCTCTAGTTCCAATATGCGCTTTCGAAGGCCTTCCGAGTCGTTAGGTCCTCCCTGAACCGCAGCCGCATCCTTGAGCCTTTTGTTCTCCTTGTCAAATGACTTAATCATAGCGTGGCAGGTAGTTTGTTCCTCTTTATTTTTCGCAAGCACGTTATTCAGACTTTTCTTATCCTCCCTAAGTTGTGCGATCTCGTCTTTGAGGCCTCGTTCTGCCACAAGCGAATGTGTTCTCTGTTGCCGAAGCGACTGAATGTCGTTGTAAAATCTAGAAGAATTTTCTCGTGCAGTTCGAAGGTCTCTCTTCGCGGAATCTAATTTGCTTTGAAGTTCGTTTCCGTAATGTTGATACTTCTCCAAGTCTCCCTTCAAATTTTGATTCTCCTCTTTGAGAATCGTGTTATTCAATAGCAGGCTGGTATCCCCGGCATTCGAATCTTTTCCGGCATCGTTTAAGAGGGCCTTGATCTGGGCGTCCTTTTCAGCGACTTTCCGGTCTGCCCTGGCGTTAATCTGTGCTACTTTAACGATAGTATTCTCGTGATCGGCAACGAGTCGGTTGAAGTATTCGATAGGTACAGCGTCCTTACCGGCAAGTTGGAGTTTTAGGCCCTCAAGCCACCCACCTTCTCTGAGAGAGCGGATTCTATTGGCGATTCGCTCTTTCTCTCCGTCTGTTACTGGTCCATTTCTTGCCTTCTCGAGGTCGGCGATCTTTCTATTGATTTCATCCTCAACAGATTCCTCGATTGCATCGGCAAGGTTTAGGAGACCTTGACCATGATCTTCCCGAAACGCTGCCCCGGCTTGCTCGGGGTCGAAATCTGGCGGAGGCCTAGCAAAGCCGTTTGAATCCATGGAGCCTGAGCTACTTGGAGGAGCTCCGGGTTGGTTAGAGGCTGAGGCTACAGAGTTGAGATTCGCAGGCTTACTAGGACCACCAACACTTGACGAACTAGACATGCTGTCTTGGAGAGTGTGATACGAAACGAATATTTCAGTGAATGATAATCAAGGTTATTGTTACTTGTGCGGTGTACTTCGATTCTCCTCAAAACCATTATAATTAGTTGAGGATATTGTGTTCTGATAATGATATGCCTCAACGGGCGTATCTATATTTTTAAATATACTTATGAGCACGAAACGCCATAGTGGATAATTCATAAGACAATCGCATTCTCATATAAAGAAATTCGTTAATGAAACGGCTTGTTTTGACTTCTTTTCTTTTTCGTGCGTCACAATAGCTGTAGGTGCTGCAGGTACCTTCCTCGCCACAAAGGGATTAACAATACGTCTTTAACCTGGACAAAGACACTTAACAAGGCTTTGACTCACGACAAAACCACGGGACGCAACAACAGGATGTTTTACGCATTTCCAGGCTTGACGACACTATCCAAGATCCAGTCAACCGGAAAATTAAAGGCACAAAGCACTACATCATATTTGAAACGATACCTTGCACAGAGTAATTCGTGAGAGTGCAAAATTCAATCTGATAAGTAATTATTATCAGTCACATTTCTCTATGGAGTAGCTAGAGGTTGAAGATAGATTGCATACATAGACCGAGTAGTGAAACGCGTGTGACAGAATAAGATTGAAAACATGGTGACACGTGTAAACTTGAAATTTTTATACCCCCTACAGTGTACGTTAGGTGTTAAGAAGATGAGAGAATGGCTTAGTGAAGCGCTGTGGCTCTTTCTCATGCGCCGCAGAGGCCGTTTCCAAGACGGAACACTAGCAGGTTCGGAGAGATAGATGCCTATCTAGAATCTTTACGAATACTTTGATGACGGTTTGTATACATATTAAGCCTTTCTTGTATCTGCTTGTATGTTAAAAGAGAGTAGATCTCCTGCGAGTGGTTCTCCTGCAATGGGATATTCTAGCTATAACAATTTATATACAGCTTGAGAAGACGGCCAGCTCATGCGCATATGCTAAATGAACTAAATGTTCACACCGTGGGCTGTTTCAGGGATCTAGTCACTTTCAGTCTCGCTGTGCACCCTATCCCCGTCGTGCCGCGAGCACAACATACAGGATAGTACGGGGGTTTCAAGTAGCTACAAGTAACGCCCACAACTAAGGCCTAGATGTCAGTCGTAAAATCTCAAACCGACTATTCTAAGTATTTCCTAGAGAAGCCTACGATACCGTCCTGCTGATCATCCGAACGTTCGTCCTATATTGGTTATAAGTCCCACGTGTTATAGGGGTGGCGTGTATGAAGCTGCGCATTCCGAGATTGAATTCGTTGCTCAATTTATCGCGTTCGCCTTTTACAGCTTACGCGGCGACTGATCACAGTGAGAGGGTGCTGGAGTGGTGTGCCTAGGAATGTTAGATGACAACCACGAGCCCAAGGAAAAGGTTAGTCGTAGCTGTGTCTAATATGTAGCCCTATTCCATATCTGAAGGGATTTTATGCTAATTTAATCAAGTTGTAGAGTGATTGCGAATTTCTACAGTCTTACACCTCGTACTATGAAACTACACACATCGCTAGGACCGTACTTTGGTCGAGGCATGAATAGAAGAGATACAGCCTTTCCATTTGATTCTAATTCGTCAGACTCCTGTAACTGTTCGGCTTCCAAAATAATTCGTAAAGTGCAAAGTGCAAAGTGAAATCGTAAAAATCTAATGTAATAGCGAAATAACCGTGACATCGTACCGCTCCGTTCTCGCCGCCTCAAACAACAAACTTTCCTATAGTCAAATGGCTTCTCACCAGAGATTATCGCTATCCACCATGCCTCTCTGTGAGATGGGGGGCGTGTAGTTCACCCTTCCAGGTGAGTAGGTTCTCATAGGAGACTTCATATTCATTCGGTCGGGGACTAGGCTAGGGCGAGAGATCTGGAGCCGGGCGGGTTCCGGACGAGTCATTCGTCGCGTCTGTCGTGATAGCCTACGAAGCGAAGTTTCTGGCCAGGACTGGCCTAATGCTCGAGCTGGGAAGAAGGCCAGAAGTAACGTAATCGCAATCTGCATGGCGCCCCCGTCGAGAACCAGGAAGAGTGCTTCGGCTTGTGCAATGGAGCTCTGAAACCCTTCTGCGACTTGCAAAATCCGGTATGCTGTTCGAAGAATAACTAAAACAGTCGCAACGGTGAACGCTACAGTTTGTCAACGATCGTCCGACTGTGTTACGTTGTAAGAGTCGTGACTCATACCAACTATAGATACCCTGAATAGGGTGCTGGTGTAAATGTGTGAAAACCTTGGGTCCAAGCCATGTTGCCTTGTTCGTAAAGCGATGGCAAAGAGAGTAGCATGAATGACGAAAATGACAAGAGCAACTAGCTGAATGGCCAATCCCACTACAAGGATTCGAACACCTGTATCAACCTTGGTGCTTATTAGTAACTAATAAAAGGGGTAGGTGCCCAAAGGTTCACACACCGTGGTGGAAACATCCAGGACAGTCGAGAGCACTGAGCCAGTAATCTCTAAAATAAGAGAGACCATGGTTAAAATGAAGAAGAGGACGGGATACCAAACAGGCCGCCAAGCATGGTACTCCTCGCCATAGACCGCGACGATGCGTGGCACGACCAAAAACATAGCGCCGCAAATACATGTTGGGCCGAGAGTCGTTCCGACAAGGAAGATAGCAAATTCGGTTCTGCCGTTGGGCTTGCCGTATAATAACAACCGGCCAATGTAGCCAGCAACCTCCAGAGCAAGACCAGTTGCAATGGCTGTGGCGAACCCCAAGCTCCTATACCTGGCACCAAGTGCTAGAGCTACGGGGATGAGGATGGCGAAAAAAGCGAGGAGGATAGAATTCGGAGTGAGCGTGGGCGATTGGTAGAGAAACGTTCGCGAACAGTCCGCAGCAGCGCAGGTGACAGAACTAGCCATCTCGTCTGTTGGTCATTTTTAGATGACTATAAATCGCAGCCGTAAGTATGCTTGACAGTGAGAAAGACAAGATATGCCTTCTGCGGCCTAGTCGGGTTGCCTTAGTAGTTATACTTGTGGTGAGCGAATTTATCTGTCCCAGTCGGTGGCCCGGGGTGTGTGATCCCCAAGTGATTACAGAAGCGGGTGAACTCCTCGGTCAAATAGGTAAAGAACACATAGTCTCCCGGATAGACCGCAAAGGTTACTCACATCTACCCGATCGTAAGACAGGGCCAATGATGAACGGAGGGGAGTCTGTTTGCCCCCTGCCTAGCACGACCTAGCAATACTGACTGTTGGTGGTGGTGCAGTGTACAAAGTTTTGGGTGGGTAAAGATCGACTATAAAGAGCGCAAAGAATAGCCCGAAGAGGGTCATCACGAATGACAAGGCTACACTAGCTAAGAAGTACCACCGAACTTAACGTGGTACAGCTTCGTTTTGCTACGTAGTCTCTTTTCTTATCTGTCTCTCTGGGAGTACGGTAAGATGGGACGGATCGCGAGAGGCGTGGCACGGTACAAGAGCACACAGCTTCAAAAGACGTATCACTAGAAGCTTCTCCCGGACAAGAGATAGACGATGGCAGCCACTAGTAGCGTCCCCAATGAAGAAGCTCGAAAGGACCGGGTAGGTTGGGAGCAGTCCCGACAATGTGGTTCAGACGAAGGTTCCCTGCCAATACAAGACCTATCATATGAAGCCATGACTATGAACAGCGGCTAGAACGCTATCTTAGTGGTGGATAGACGAGAATTCCACTTGTCAGCGAATGAGTACGATACGATTCGAGCAGTTGGCTTTGTTGTCCAACCTCAATTTGCGTAACCACGCTCCACGCTCTAGCGTGTGAGACACCACTATGATCCGAGCCCATGAGCGATATTCAGTATGTCTAATTGTCTCGCTACCTTAGGGTGATATGAAGCATATATCCACGGGAGCATATCAAGGCTATATCGCCTTTATAGCTCGTAAGCAGTGTTCAAAGTACGCGAGCGAGTTTTCGAAGTACTATCAGTATTGTGGACCGACTTACTACTTTTCCTTGAACGTTAGCTGGTAGTCTACCAACATGCATAAACCTACCTGCTAGCTCCCCGAGCTAAAGATGATGCGAAATATGCATGTGATGAATGAGGCCCTACGAGAGAGCATAGCGTTAGTGGTGGGAACATGTCTCCATGCACAACATCTAACATTTACATGATTGAGATGTCGTGCAGGAAACGAGAGGCTAGGCGGGAGCGTCTAAGATAAGGTGTGGATTTGGTGACTTCGTAATTTGAGCCTCCCACAGGCCACAGCTAATACATCCACCGATATAGGATAATACGGATAATTAGATATTGGATCCGAATAGGTAACAAGAAACAAAGATGTAGGTATCCAGTACGGGATAACATTGCCCAGGTCCACGATATGGGCATGTGAGACTTGGCATTATTCTTCTTAGCGCATCCAACACTGTGATGTCAACAATTGTTTACTAGACGCTAGCCTACTACCTGGGTAGGCCATGGTGTTTTCTTCATCACTTATATTGTACTATTTTATCATACCTGCGATGCCTTATTAGGCCACGAATCTAGTCCTTAATAAAGCTGCACACTCGTTTGCTCAATTCTTTTTTCGGGCGCTTTTGAAGGCGGATAGCAATTCCATCGGTCACGGACCACAAGCGGTTATATCAAACAGCATCGTTGAGCACCGCTGTTCATAAATGGGCGCTTTTTAAGTTACATGATATGGGGGTGTGGCATCTAAACTTCTCATATATCAACCAATTATAACGCTAAGCACACTATGTATACTATCTGTCGTATTTCTCCCCGCTGTCCCCGGGCCTCGGCTGGCCATTTACATCTGCCTCTTAAACGACAGTTCGTATCAAGTCGCTGTGTTGCAACAGCTAAGTCGCATGATCCCGGCAAAACCGATCCAAGGCTCGCCCAGCTGGGGAAGCGCATACACGATGACTACGCTCAAATCAAGGATCACTACGGTAAGGTTGCAGCAGCATTCTGCCCTGTTCGATTCCCCCTCCTCTTCCTCTCCTTCTTTCCCCGTTCTTGCTAGCTAACGTTACATCCTAGCAACGCCCAAGCTCCCCATCGTCCTAGCCCATGGATTGCTGGGCTTCGCCGAGCTTCGTCTCACACCTGGCTGGTTACCGCCCGTTCACTACTGGCGAGGAATTACCGAGGCTCTGAAAGCAAACGGTGTGCACGTCATCACCACAACCGTGCCACCGTCCGGAAGCATCGAGCAGCGCGCCGAGAAGCTCGCCCGTGGGATTGCTGCCGCCGCCGATGGCCAGGAAGTCAACATCATAGCCCATAGCATGGGTGGGCTTGACGCGAGATACATGATATCTCACCTTCGCCCATCCAATGTGAGGGTTCGATCCCTCGTCACCGTTGCATCTCCCCACCATGGGAGCTCTTTCGCAGATTTTATGTTTCAAGAAATTGGCAATGAGCGCTTGCCTAGTCTTTATAAACTTCTCAACCGTGTTGGCATGGAAACGGGCGCGTTCGAGCAGTTGACGTCTGCTTATATGACCAAGAACTTTAATCCCCGGACTCCCGACAACCCGGAGACTAAGTACTTCTCCTATGGCGCTAGTGAGTAATTTCTGAAGTTTCTTTATTCCTGCTTATTATTATCTTATCTTCAATTCTTCGAGGAGATACTTCTCCTTGCTGCTACTTTCATGTCTCGAAAGCTCTGCATGCCTTCAAAACCGTAACCCGAGAGAACAATGACCAATCCCAGATTTTCAAGTGGTGGACCACCTGCCATTCCTCAGTCCATTTCGGCAGTCCCACAACGTGATAACTCAGGCCGAAGGGCCAAACGATGGCCTTGTCAGTGTCGCGAGTTCTCAGTGGGGTTCGTATAAAGGCACTCTGGTTAATGTAAGTCATCTCGACCTAATCAACTGGACGAATCGTTGGAGGTGGATGCTGCGAAGCCTTGTCGGGATGACACCAGGGTCAGTCAAACAATGCTCTTTTATATACACCGTCGCTCATGGAATACAGCTTCAATGCAATTGCCTTCTACCTCGCTATTGCCGATATGCTCGCAGAAGAGGGCTTCTAGCGGCACCACGATTTTAGGTAAAGGAGCGTGGAAGCTTCTATCGCATCAGCGCTCGATGGAATAGCCTATCCCCACAGACTAGTTCGGTCAGTCTGGCGTTCAGCACGCATGATAGCGAGGAGAAGACTTGCTGCCAAGCTGTCCATTGGCCAAAAGGTGCGTATCCTCCATCACAAGATATATCATTTAACGCGTAACCCAATTTACCTCCAAGACTCGTCGTGTCGTCGGATTTCCGACTTCGAACCCTGCCCCGTCCGTCATCGGGCATACTGTGTGGCATCTCATCTAATCACATGCTTAGTAGCACAAGGACTCGTCTTGTCAATATATTCGCAACATATGACACGATTAGAGCTAGTGAGACCACCCTGGTGATAAGGGGCGCACAACCCATAGTTCTTGACCGTTCGCGCATTACCACTTCTCGCGAGAGGTCTGGCCGTGTTATAGTGGCCGGAGTAATGTAATCATGAATTCGGTTATCCTTAGGCATCTTAGCTTCCTTACATACCTCGCATTGCTCTGCCCAGCTAGGTAGAAACCTTGAACATATAATGATATACCTGGCGACGTATTGTGAATGGCTTCAGTACACCCAGATATCAAATCGTTATGTAAAGTCTTCTCACTGGCTTAATTAAATCTTTGAGAACAAGATGTTGTCTCGCATACAACTCCTATAGGAGATAGCCCGTTACCAACCAGCACTTACACCACCGTGACACAGAATCCCGTCCGCCTGATTTTATGTTCATTATCTTCATTCACCACGTGGCTTAGGCATAAAAAGAAGTAGTAAACCGCGTGAGACCTTCTCAGCCAACTGACCGAACCGCGATGAAACATGAATGAAAAAAAATTAGAAGTGAGGAGAAAAGCGCCCGGCCAATGTCTTGGACAAAGACGCCGCATGTACGTTTACCGGAAACACATTCTTGTGGATACTGAGATGGGTAGTGTAGGTATTATAGAGAATTACGTTGTTTTGTCTATTTCTGTGCTGGCCGTCACCGACCTAACCCTGACGAAGTCGACATGGAAAAGAGCTCAGGAGATGCTTCGGCTACAAACAAATACACGCCGTAGATGAATATAAGCAGGACGGGATTGGAACCACCAAAGTGGACGGAATCCCGTCCTGCAAGACTTTTCTACCAGAAACTCTCCAGGATCCAAACAAAGCCGCGGGGATTTTTAATCCCAGCCAGCGACGCGCCTACCAATACATCTTAAGTCTCGCGTACAGTAGGTGCTGTAGGGGAATAGATAGTCCTCTTCTCCAACGCGAACCATTCCAAAAGAGGGCATGATACCCTGGGACACCAAAGAGTACCTGAATCGACATGCTTGGATACGGCCTTGGCTTACTGTGGTCGCAAGGATCAGGCGCATCTTCGCGTCCGCGAAAGAGTGGCAGCTAGCCTACACTAGGTAGTAGGGTGAGATAGATTGATGGATGGATAGATATACGGCACCGTGTTGTCGTTTGTAGGCAACCATCATTGAAACACCATCCCCTCAAGTAGTTAACTGCTCCGTTGATAACAATGAGACTGGCATAAACAATTCATTCCGAGCCCGCTGAACGACGGAAGCTGGCGAGCGTATATCTGGACGGAGTCTCTCGTACGCTCTTCAAATGATATAGATATATTTTTTTGAATCCCTCGCCAGCGTCGTTTGCGATTCTAGCCTCTGGGTGAAGGGCCTGGCTCTCTACATTTCGAAAGTCCCATGACTCAACATGCCTGTCTTTGCGAGTCCGGCATAGATCTGTCCAGTCCAGTTTTTTTCCCCCTGTATGTATAAAACGCCTATCATCCCCTGTGATTTAGGCAGGAGACCGTCATTTCTCAGCTGGAGACGGGCGCCAACTATTGGTGACTGTTCCTATTAAAATCATCCTCCGGTAGGCATTATATTATGCTCACAGCTCACAAAGGGTCCTCTGTGACATATCATATCTCCCATGGTTCGAGTCGTCTATTGAAAAAGATTAGCGACCTTCCTGGCTGTCACGGGTGAGGGACAAGCCACCTCTGCCGCAAATTCCCACCAGTGCCGCTGTGGTCAGACCATTTTTAACGTAAAATCCACGCCATTACACCGAGAGCACCGAGAGAGCGCGAGAATAATACACGCAAGTGCATACCTTACACTAACCAGCCTTATCCACCTAGTCTCCATTCCGTACTCTACACTGGAGGAGCAGCGAATAAGATGGGGGAGAAACGTGGGCCAGGTCTAGACCGATCCATTGTGTCGAGGTCCGCATACACCCTATGTAGCGATCTGGCTATCATGCAGTGTTAGTCTAGAACGGAACAGAGACATCCATCCATTCGCGACACCATACTATGTAAGTACTGTACAGATGACGGACGGATCTGTACCAGATAAACTCCCTTCGGTCTAATGCACGGCATAAGAGGGCATATAAAAAGCACGAAGAAGCATAACTAACACTAGTTACCCAGCCAATGCGTGAGAAGTCCTAGGTAGTCCCGTGAGAAAGTAAAAGCAAGTCAGACCATCACATATGCATGCAGGTAGATCGTAGGCCTGTGGAAAACATGTACCAGAAGGTACCTAGATGGCCTATCGCAGTTAAAAGACGGCCGCAAAGGGGTGCTAGGTGCCAAATGGCGCTGTTTTCTTCCGCAACGGGATATTTGGCCAAGCCCAAGCCTCGAGAGCACACGCGGACGCCCTGCGTATTTCACCACCTTTATATCTCTTGTCCCATCCCCCTGGGAAATTTAATTCGGCAGCCTTTCCTCCCCCGCTATTAACAACAACTAAAGATCGCGTTTGTTAGAACGACTTGCCCTACCCGCAATTTGCCAGTCCGGATTGCCGGAGGTGAGATGTTTTCGTCAGCGCGCTCGGCT
Organism: Xylaria castorea; assembly: GCA_022495115.1. Classification (NCBI taxonomy): domain Eukaryota; kingdom Fungi; phylum Ascomycota; class Sordariomycetes; order Xylariales; family Xylariaceae; genus Xylaria; species Xylaria castorea. Next base: position 177,001 of record MU382653.1, on the reverse strand, counting down.
AATCAGAGCTTGAAGAAAAACTAAAGTATCGGTTGATCCCAAGGCGGAAGAGGCCTCTCCTTCGATGTGATGCTTGGATCGTCCGGCGCGGACACTGCTCTTTCCTCGGTCGCCGGGCACTCGGAGACTCCACTGGGTTCCCAAGAACACGGCAATGTGGCGAGCGGCCTGAACAAGGAACAAGCGTTTCGGCCACTTTCTCACCCGGCTGCGACGTCGAAGCCCGGGCAGATGCAGACGTTGTGGATCTTGAGTGAGTATACTAAGAATTCCCCTGCCTTTGTTGTATACCTTGCCAAGAGAAAACAGCTTCTCCGATGTCTCACAAACTTGGGCGTGCATTCCAACCCCCTTGATTGCTCGATCTAGAATGAATTATACTGACCGTTAATGTTGAAAGTCTTCAAGGGTCAACCGCAGGATCTCCAGAGTACGCGAATCACAGAACTGTATATCGCCTTCGATGAAGACGAAGGGACAAATGTCACGATCCGGATACAAGGAGAGTATCCGAGCTTTAGGGCCCACGAGGAATGGAACCAACCACTGCCGTGGATGAGGCCAAATTTCTTCCGACGGCTGGCTGTGTCAACATTCACGGCAACAGGGAGGGAACTCGACATGCGAGTGCGAGACGCCATTTGGGCCACGTCAGTGAACAACAGGGAGTCGGACTACAGTTGCCAGATCTGGGTGGGAGACGTTGGTCAGTTCATTTTCCCGCAAGACATTTCGATCGTTTCGGGCCACTTCTTCTGTTCTGTCGTCTTTCCTCCTTACTCCCGTCGAAAGAACTCAAAGCACGCCACTGCAAGCTTGCTGTCCTGAGCGCTCTGCTGGTCCCTTGGAAGCCTAATTAGAATGGTCTACTGACCGGTGCTGCTACAGTTACGGTGCTGCAAGAGGCGAACTTGATCACAGCTGAGGAAGGCGACAACGCGCTCAACGGCATGGTCCATCATATATCGCAGGCTCCTTGGCGGTAGCCGTACCGTCGACTATGTCATCGAGGTAACGGACCGGGTCAGCATCTTCTCGAGAGCACAAGGGAACGTTGGGAGAATATCTCGATGAAACTTAGCCGAAAATCCAGATATTGTCGGACTTTGAAATATCTGTGGTCATGAGCGCCAGTAAGTCTTGGAACAGACTGAGGCGTGGGATGACGCGAGCTAGGTAAAAAAGAGAAGGAACTTGTCCAGTACACGAGGGACGGAGGTTGGACGGGCTCACATCAACAGTCGCAACGGGTTAAAGCTCCCGACGAAGCCCCTATAGGAGATCCAGCCGGGGGCCATATGTTTTAACCTCGATGACGATGGAGACCAGACCAGACGAGTGAATGTGGAATGATACAGTGGTCAAGATAGAGGAAGACATAGGAGTCAAGAAAACGAGCGAGAAGGACCCGGGTCTACTTGGCAGCAGACGCAGGCTCTAGAAAGGAGACGGTAGTCTAGTGGGAGAACATTAACCAACGTCCGTAATACGTAGGACTCTGACGATCATAATACATACATGCGTTTTGCTTTCCACAAAATCTTAAGGCCGATGAGGGGATCAGCGAGCGATTTATTCGGACACAGAGTTGACAGCACATGCACATGGGTGCCTCTTTGGACTCTTAGGCACTAGGTGAGACATCGTCTAGGTTGAGCAGATGGGCGATGGGCGATGGGCAACTTGAAAACGTGATGCAAAACACAACCTGCTCTGACATGATTTAGAAAGCTCAGGTTAGCTCTATGCGTAGCCTCTAATAGGTACCGAGGTACTTAGTCCTCGTCAATGATATGTGGCCGTGCAAGGGGCTAATGGCACGATGCTCAACATGTGTGGCTTGCGCACTAACCCCACCAAAACCAACCTTGCCGAGTTGCCTAGCGTAGGTACCCCTAACTGCGTTCTAATCCCCGGGTCCCAGTTGACGGGGGCCTACAACAGCCACTAAGAGGGACGCTGGCGGGTACCTATGCCGTACGTATGCTCTGCTGAATGCTACGTAAGCACTTGCAGCTTTCCCTGCAACCTGCGACGGATTGACATAGCCCTGAATCCCTGAAAGGGCCGGCTATTATTCATTTAGGAGGCCGAATCTCCAAAGAGACCACCTCACTCACTAGTTACTTTCTCGTCATTTCTTGCTCATCGCCAACCGTTTTTAGCGGCCCATTCATTCATCGTTACAACCCATCTAGGGACTCTACCGTCATCGATGGACAGGTAATTTCAAGAATCACAGATTGGGAACACTTATACACCCTCCCGTCGCCTATCATGGCTCCCCTATCGCGCTGGAGCTCGGCTCTGTACGCCTTAGCATCGTCCATCGCTCTCGTCCAGGCCGACCCGTCCGCCGGCGATTACTATGTCCACAAACTGCCTGGCGCTCCCGAGGGGGACTCTGTCAAGATGCATGCTGGGTGAGTAGAACGATACTGTGCTTAAGACGTGGTACTGACGGCGCGGATGGATGTAGACACATCGAGATCACCCCCGAGCACAATGGAAATATGTTCTTCTGGCACTTTCAAAACAGGCACATCGCGAACAGGCAGCGCACCATTATCTGGCTCAATGGAGGACCTGGCTGTAGTTCCGAAGACGGCGCCATGATGGAGATTGGCCCCTACCGCTTGAAGGACAACGACAATCTACAGTACAACAACGGCAGCTGGCACGAGTTCGCAAACCTTCTCTTCGTCGACAACCCGGTCGGTACCGGCTACAGCTACGTCGACACCAACAGCTATGTCCACGAACTGGACGAGATGGCCGACCAATTCGTGATATTCCTCGAGAAATGGTACCAGTTGTTCCCCGAGTATGAGCACGACGATGTGAGAATTCCAATTACTTCTTTAGTCCCTTGGCATTTGCGCTAACGTGATGCGATACCAGATATACATTGCCGGAGAGTCTTTTGCTGGTCAACACATCCCATACATTGCCAAGGCCATCCTCGAGCGGAACAAGAAGACCGAGACGAGCAAGCGATGGAACCTCCAGGGCCTCATGATTGGCAACGGGTGGATAGCTCCCAACGAACAGTATGAAGCATATATCACATTCGCATACGAGAAGGGAATCGTTGAGAAGGGCTCGGATCTTGCCTCCAAGCTCGAGGGCCAGCTTCGGACCTGTCGAGACGATTTAGCCTTAACCAATAGCAACAGAATCGCCAACAGGGCTTGCGAGCAGATCCTTTCCGACTTACTCCGTCTAACCCAGAAGAAAGGCAAAAATGGCGAGAGCCAATGTGTCAATATGTACGATGTCCGTTTAACCGACACATATCCCAGCTGTGGTATGAACTGGCCACCTGATCTTCAATATGTTACGCCCTATCTACGCAAGAAGGAGGTCGTGGAAGCGTTGCACATCAATCCCAGTAAGAACACGGGATGGACCGAATGTAACGGTGCAGTTGGCAATGCATTCAGCACACAAACATCCGAGCCCGCCGTCAATCTCTTGCCTGATCTTCTCAGGGAAGTTCGGGTCCTGTTGTTTTCTGGCGCCGAAGACCTGATTTGCAACCATATGGGCACCGAGGCATTCCTTAGCAACCTCGAATGGAATGGTGGAAAAGGATTTGAGGTCTCGCCGGGCAACTGGGCACCACGACGCCCTTGGACTTTCGAGGGAGATGCTGCTGGTTTCTGGCAAGAGGCCCGCAATCTCACATACGTGCTCTTCAACAACTCATCACACATGGTCCCCTTCGACTACCCGCGTCGGACTCGCGACATGCTTGATCGGTTTACCGGCGTTGACATTAGCAGCATCGGTGGCACGCCCTCGGAGAGCAAACTAGACGGGGAGAAGCTTCCCGAGACGACAGTGGGCGGCGTGAGCAACCATACCGAGACTGACCAGACGGCCAAGGACGAGGAGGTCAAGGCTGCTAAATGGGCCGCCTACCAGAAGTCGGGTGAGGTAGTTCTCGCAATCGTGGCGATTGGCGCCGCCGTTTGGGGATTCATCATCTGGCGTTCCCGAAAGCGCACGTCTGGATACGCTGGCCTACCACTCATGAGCGACAGGAATGGTGGCGCCGGACTCGAGGGTTTCCGTAACAGACGGACGAACCGTGACGTGGAGGCCGGCGACTTCGACGAGAACCAGCTGGATGATCTGCATGTTACCTCGCCGACTGAAATCGATAGGAACCACTACAGCGTCGGTGAGGAGAGTGACGATGAATCAGTTCCCGAAAAGGGGGAGTCCAGCGGGAAGCATGCCAGAGGGTCATAGAAGTGGCGTCGCTGGATGGAGCGATTGCGGCTGGATTTATACTTGCTGTGTCTCTATTCTTTTAGCACTCATTATGTACATATACTCGGGCTGGCGTTTATTCTACGTCTTTTCTTTTTGGAGGAGGGACAGGTTTTTGTGAATAGAAGACAACCGAGAGCTAAAGTGTGGATGACGCCGATTGACCAGTCATAGTTGTGAAGCAACATATATACGTGACTACGGTACATATCACGGACAGAAATGTCTACCACCGCATATGGATGGGCACATACTTGCTGCTTGTGGTAGTTTGACATGGCCTCTGGTTTCTTGGTAGATACCGCTTCCGTATATAAGGCCCGTTGAAATACGTATATGATATATATACACCGACGCTATCTACGTATTCAAAGACGAATTTCACGGACTTCTACATACCAAATACTTCCCTACTCACTTTCAAAATTGCTAAAAATGATGATTCGACTCCGTATTTAAACAATAAACGTATGAATATGTAAAACCGCTCATGCACACTGAGATGTACATATCTCGATTACTAAGCCAATAGAAACCATTTCAGCTTATCCTATCTTTCTCATCATTACCTCGGCCGGTGCTAAAAATGCAGTGAGTGTATAGGATCGTCAGCGGCTGTGGCAGGCGGTGCCTACCTAACGTTGTATGAGAAATGACGCTGCGGTGCGGCTAAAAATGCGGTGAGGAAGTTGTTCTATATTTAGTCCTTTTTGTTTTTAGGAACATGCCTATCTACACAAGGCAAGGCCTCTCCGTAGTTCGTCTGGCGGTATAGTGTCCGATAGGTAGATGGCTGCCTATTCTACATCTTCTCCTCGAGGGCTAAAAATGCAGTGTAGGATAGACTTGGGGTGGGAGCTAAAAATGCAGTGCTTATGCACGGTCAGGAAAGGTTTGGACAATGGTACCAAACAGTGTTACTAGAGGGAGGTTCGTGAAAAACTCGGTTACCAATCTAAGTACCGAAATATTGCGTAGTAGTACAAAGATGTTTCACTTCTGCCAAAAGATTGTGACCGTGAAAATAATTGGTACAATTATATTTTTCAGTAACTAGCTAATTAATAAAAAAACGGATTTTAAAGATATTGCTTATTGTAGCTTAAATACTAATTAAACTTCGATATTTTGAATATACTATATACGCAGGAAGCATCGTTAATTCTAGTAACCTTGCAACCAAGTTTTCAGCCTATTATGTTACCTGCAATGATTTGATCTAACCCCCCTAGATGGACCGCTACGGTACCGGTGTTTCGAACCTCACACACAATCTTAAGCCTTGCACCGCGATGTTTTCTGGTGGATTCTGTTGATCTCCCAGGTTCCGCCTCTACATACATATCTGCACATCATTATCTACCTATTTTATAAGATCCATTCCTTACATAGCATCAGTAACATAGTACTCGAAAAGCATAGGTCTATGCAAGTAAAGGTGTTTGACTAAATGTCATTTAGATATATGCAATCGTTTCCAGCGAAGGTCAGTATGTAATGATCACAACATCTCTGCCAACAACGTGGGGTACGGTAAGGCTCTCCCTTATGGAGATTTAAACGTGAACGCGGTCTTACGCTAGCATATCTATATATGCATTATAACAACACCCTGATGGGAGTGGCAGGATCTCCCACAAAGACGTCCCACCATGACTAACATCAAAGGAACGCGAAGCGATGTGGCCCCTAGAGAGAGACATACGAAAACTCTGGCATCCGGTCCAAACCAATCCCAAATACCTAGATAAGGAAAGCAGAAGGAAACATATCAGTAACCGATCTATTGATAATAGAAAGGGGGGACACTCAGATAGTACTAGCAAGATAATGTATCATCTGCCTATCCACGCATATAAAGACAACCTTGACGGAAGAAACCTTGGTATTGCACCGAGAGAGATTAAAAATCAGAGCAACTCGAGACACTACTATCGGCTTAAGTACTTTAGACTAAAAAGGTTCACAAAGCAATCAATCCAAAAAAGGGGGGTTGAATAGCCAGACCCAACCAAACCTCCATAGGACATCACTATAATGAAAGCCCTCATTATCCAACAAGAATGCCTCCCAGACTGCACGATAGTTGCTAGGTAGGTATATATACTAGTGAGTACATGTACAAGACTACCCAAACATTGTGCAAAACAAGCGATATGGAAAGGGGGGGGAACAGGTTTGGTCTTGACCTACTTACTTGAAGGTAGGCAGTACAATTTAGACATTTAGACATCAAGCACGACTTAGGGTTACCACTGGGCGCTATATATGCGGGGGATATCACATAACGACGAATCCATCCCGATACCGACCTACTAGTCAGTCCAAAGGTTGGATGACTATGCGAGTGAGTGAGGCCAGATTTGAGATAGGTCGCCTGTCATGTATACTGTCTAGGAGGTGCAAGTCGAATAAAAAACTCGCAAGCAGTAATATCACCGGATACGAACGAATGCAAATCCACACATTTTACCGACACGGCAAATGAAAAGAAGCCAGGGCGATCTTCAACGCATGCTTGGGCACCTCGTGAATAAAGTTCTTCGTATGATCTAAATGGTACCATCACTCTTCGTACATCGTGAGCAGTCGTGTGCTTACATGCATACATCACTGTCTAATGGTAAAAAAACAAAACAAAAGGTATTCGAACGCCTCCATTTCTGAGCAGCCTGCTAGCCTATTCATGATCCAACCAATCGTGACTACGACTTTAATAGGGAACTGACTTGAGAAGCTGAAATCTAAGGAAATGCATTCAGCAACCCCAGATCAAACCTTTGATTGATCTCGATTTATTTTGCCCCATACTCCACGCTGCCCTAAAACAAGAGAACATGAATCATAAACTGTCATACAATGATACGAAGAGGGGCTCCTGAAGAACCAGAGCCACCACTCTAGGGGTTGGGCTATGGTTTTAGTAGCATGAACGGAGTTGGCGAATATGCATGACGACTTGACGAGCAATCGATTTACCTGCGTGTGGTGATTGAGGAGCACCACAACTGGTCTAGGCGACCTCAGATGGTATGGAGCACCTATGGCTCAGTCATCATCGAGCTCGATGACGGTCCGTGGTACGGAAGGCTTGGAAGTAGCTTTAGACGTGGCCCGCGTGCCATGATCATCGCTATCTAGATCGCTATCGTCATCCTCAGGCGAATAATTGGCCCTCCAAGAACCATTGGCAACTACTGTGATGGATTTGGTCCGTAGCTGATCATTTTGCTCTAGACTCGTGCGGACCTCCACGAGAAACTCATCGATACGAAGGCTATAAGGACGCGCGTCGCCATCGCAGAGGGGACACCTCCACCTATCAACAAAGGATGGCTCCTTTGGGCACTTGCAGTTCGGACCGCCACAGACACAGGGCGCTTTTTTCCCTAAACGGGTGTTTAGCCAGTTCTCGAGATCAAAACACTCTAGATGTGTGCATGCGTTACCCCGAACAGGAACCGTAAATATCGTAGAGGTGAAGGGATCAGCAAGGTCGATGGATATTCCGTCGTTAGGTATCTCGAGATCGTTATCATCTCCAACCTCATTTGTCAGACTGCCAGCCAATCGCCTTTGAATCAATTCACGAGTCTCATTCGCTGGCCTGGTTCCTGAGGTATTTACCATCCGCAGTATAGAACTATGGCTCAGAACTTCCACTATTTCAATAGCGACGTATGGGGTGTGCGGCTTCCGTTGTGGGCTTTGCGCTGGAACAGAAATGGAGAGAGAATTCATCCCCAGACGCACAAACGAAGAGATTTCGACTGGGAGGTCCTTCGAATGGTGCTGCTTACGCTTGACTTCAACAACGCGGTCGTTCAAACTTATGAATATATGATCTGGCCATATTGTTTCAGAAGTTACCCATATGTGGTCGGGGATAGGTTCAGTAGTCACAGGTCGATTGCAGCATCTTAGGCGTATTCGTAAAGATCCATCACTAAACCGATTTATGGGAAGGGTTTCGCCTGCTACTCTTTCATTCAAGCTGAGTTTTCCGAGAACCGTACCTGCAACGTCAAACATGAACTCATACAAGTATGCCTGCGAGGGAATCGGGGTTGGCTCAAGAGCAAAACCTTTGATGGCCTGATAATGCCTTTCGGAAGAATCAGCCGTAAGGGGTCCTCGGTGAATACGTTTTGGGCTACGTAGATGAGCCTGATGGAGAGCGTTATCAACGGATCTCTTTTCGTAAGGAGTATGGGGATAATCCTGCAGATTGATCCTTGAACCAGGTGATGGAATTAACCGGTCGATTGTCTGGGCTGGTTGTCGCTGCAGCCCGGCCAGTAAATGAGACTGTACGTTGCTTGATTGAACTGCACTCATTGTCCGAGGAGAGAGCATGGGATCCATTACACCTAACGGAAGCGCGAAAGATGGTGACCCTGAAGAAGGGACTAGATTACGATTGGGTGCGGCGAGGACAGAGTGACTGCTGGTACTCTGAAAGCGGGGTGAAGGCTGTCCCGTAGGGAGGACTTGACCTGGTAGTGAGCGTGCTGTCTGTACAGGTGAGGGCCGCGGACTGGGTACTGCTCCGGGCTGAGATCGCTTCCTGTGAAGTTGTTGAATTTGCGGTATCTGTTGTTGATATTGCTGTGATTGCTGTTGATACTGCTGTGGCTGCTGTTGATACTGTTGTGGTTGCGGTTGATATTGCTGTTGCTGGGCTTGTTGCCACTCCATGAACTTCTGTTGCTGAATGCGATATTGCTGGGCAAGAAATTGCTGCTGCTGGAGCTGGAACTGCTGTTGTCGGAGATGCAGCTCATATTGTCGTTGTTGGGCACCTTGTTGTGTTTGGACACCAGAAGCTCCATACTGTCCTTGCTGAGGAATATTGGGGGATTGGTATGGAGACTGGTACGGAGACGGAGTCCCAGCTGATGGACTGTTTGGTAGAACATGGGGTACCGCAGTGGCAAACTGAGGAGTAAAAGCTGCAGTTGAGTTTGGAATCAACGGAGGATGCAGGGAATTTATAGGAGAGTAGGTGGGTGAGGGTGAATGAATGTTTTGGTTACTAGGTACTCCCCTGCCCGTATTTATCGGGGAAGGTACTGGCCTAAAACCTTGTGTCATTTCGGCTTGCAAATGATCGCCAATTAGAGCAGAAGAAGCGGCAGCTGAAGGCCGGGCTGCTGAGGAGGTAGGGAGGATGGACGGGCTATGACTCGAGGGTATGTGAGAAGTGGATTTAGAATGAGCGACGAGCAACCGGTATTGTTGAACCAAGCCATTATTGTATTCGTCATACGCGTCTCCTTCTAGGCGGAGTGAATAAGTCCCGTCGTCAGGGTTACGGTGTTTCTCCTGGTCGGCCAAAAATAGTTCATCCAATCGTATGCCAGTAGGATGATCTGGTACCCCCAACGTCCTTCTCGACGCTCGAAATACGATGGACTGTAGGATTGGGGAGTATAGACGGAAAGTATTGATCAGCTCATTCATTAGCAACGGGTAGCCTAGCAACGAGTGATCGTGGTTGACGAGCGACCATTTCTTTGACACACAGATCAGAAAATCAAGTACCTGATTTATTGCCTCGGCGTAGGGTTGACAGAGTTGCGAGTTGGACAGGGAGACAGGAAAGTAGGCAAACCATCGTAGAAGCTTCACGCCCAGCTTCGAATTGGCCTTAAGAACTGACCCCATGATCCCAAAAGCATTATCCACCAGAGAAGTATCGTGTACTCCCTCATGGCATAACCCATGAACTGAAGCCTGATTCGCCGTCCACGAGCAGAACAATTGATGCAAGGCAACGAAGAAGAAATCCCCTTCGCTGCAGGCTTTCCTCAGGAGTAGAAAGCGTGGTCGTTCAATAGTCTCTTCCAAGCCTGATTCCCCGCCTACCTCTCGCAGAAATGAATCCAACCTAGCTTGAGCCCCAAGAGAATCGAGAATAGCAAGAGAATTGTCCCTAGAAAGCAGAGCAGATAGGTTGGTCATTGTCCCCGGGCAACCAACATATTTCTACGCGATGGGGGAGGGATACGTACTCAGTTCGCCGTCTCTTAGGCGCTATAGACCGGGGTGCGTCCCGCGCAGCGGTAGCAGCATTGATGGAACCTATAGTAGTTGACGTAGGTGTTGTATTAAGAGCCATTTCTACGCTGGACGATGCAGTGGCGGGTAGCTGGGTTTGCGTCGTACCCTGAGGCGAGGTGTTTCGACTGTTATCGACTGGCGAGACAGGCTCTCGGCTCTGGGGCGAAGATAGAAGGCTGGAATTCACATGATTGTCAAGCACAAAGTGAGCTTGGGTGGTGGGAGGGTCTTGGTGAGAGCTGACCGAGCATAGGTTCCTATCGTTAGGGCTATCGCGAGGAAGGGATAAGAATGGACTCGGCTCGTCACTTGGGGTTGGTGGAGGTCGAATGGGATCAGCCAAGGTCCTACAGCAAGAATATTGTTAGTTGGGACGACGAACGCTCCGGGCCGGAGATTGGCTTACGAGAGACGTGGCGGGCCTAGCGCCGTGAATGTCTGAGGTGGCTGCAAGGGAGCAGACGGCGAAGATGCCGGCAGCGGGTACAGTGGCTGGTGAGGAGACCGACCTGGTGATTGAGATGGCGGGAGAAGACTAGGCTGAGATGGGTGGTGCGATTGGTGCGATTGGTACGATTGGTGCGGGAGGTGAGACTGAGGTCGCGATCGAGGTTGAGGTTGAGGTTGAGACTGAGGTTGAGACTGAGGCTGAGGCTGAGGCTGGGTCACGGAGGACGCTCTCTCGGTAGGCGAGGGTGCGGGAATAGGATCCCGGGTGGGAGCGGGTGGCAGTCGCGCAGGACGGGGCGTGGGTTGGACGGGCGTCGCGTTGGTCAGCCATGAGGGTTGTCGGCGTCCACCCAAAAACGCATTCAACGTCGAATTAGAGGCAGCAACCTGGCGGCAGTCGAGCATGATAGAAGGCAAAGGCGGATTCTGTCCCCGTCCTCTGCCTCCTCCTCCTCCCCCAGCGCTGGCGGCAGGGCCTCCCGCGGGCGCCATCGAGGTTGTTCTGTGCGGCTTTCACGTGGGACCCTGTCCAGTCTCGTCAGCGGAGACGCCAGCCAGGGTGTGGACGAGGAGGGCGGTGGCCGGCCGGATTGAGCTAGCAGATGCCGGTATGGACCGTATGGGTACTTGTGCGTGCGTCTAGGAAGAGACTCCATTAAATACGGACCCCCACAGCGTAACGGTGACCCCCTCGTACGAGTCGAGTAAGCAGTGGGCATGGGCATGGGCATAGGCATAGGCATGAACGTGGGAATGGGAATGGGAGAGAACGGGATTCGATGGCGTCGGCATCGGTATTGGCATGAGATGGTAAAGCGGCTTGGCTTATTCAAGTTTATTTCCATGTAGAAACTTGGAATCAGTTAGTAGAGAGAGAACAGGAGATTTTCTGATTCTGAGGTGTAAGGTAGGTAGGTACGGTATACGGCATAACAATCATGATGGGAAGTATCATGGGCTTGTGGGTATTGATACATGTACGGGAGCATCTACCCCAAAAGGTATACATGGTGCAGTACGTACCTGCTTAAGGTCAGGTAGGTAAGGTTTGGGTAGCTTGCTTGTTCAGGGCTTGAGACAGTAGGTAGGTAGGTATTCCTAAAGGCTGGTGGGTCGGTGCGACAATGATCGATCATAGATCATATTGAATGCAATGCACCAAGTGTGTCAAGAGGCGGAACTAAACTACGTATAGGAGCAAGTGAAAATTGGAAGGGGGGATATCCAGAAAACGCTCACAGACACACAGCAAGATAACACCTGCTTATACAGGCAATTGCATCTAAAACCTGTTTAGCTGCCTATAAACTCCTAGTTGATATGCATATTGTGACCACGTACATACAATTTTTGTTGTTGGAGTTCTTTCTCTCGGTGGCATCGACCAGCGAATCAGGGTGTGCTACAGAACAGAGGAACACGTACCGAGGGCTTCACATTCACATATGTTTACATAGAGATCACATAGGGGTGACTCGTCTCCATCCTCCTTGCTTTGAAAATGAGCACCTTGAAAATCTCATAAGATGAAAGCTGCCAAATATACCTACGCAAATGGAAGCAAAGCACAAACCAGATTTCACCAACAACCTAGCAATAATGGGTGAAGGAATGCTCACGTGTAAATATTAAATAGTTAAGTAAACAGCATATTGCTACACACAATAGATACTTCATATTTCAAACTGGTGTACCTAGAAAGATATGTATATATGGGCAGATCCTATGATTAATATAAAGAAAGAAGATGCATAACTACATGTAGTTGAAGCTAACAACATTGGTATATAAGGTACGCTTCTATAAACACCTTTTGTAACAACTACCTAGGTAGTGATAGTGATCATGTTATAAGGTTGAATGGGAAAAAAGGTACCCTTCATTGGTATACCTCAGCCTTCCTACATCTCCTGAGAACTCAGTCAAGTGAAAATATTGTGTTAACAGTGAGCTGATTGACTTGATATGTATAAAAGATACACATGCTTTCGGGTGGGTACCTGCCTGCCTAGGTACCTAAAGTACTAGTGGGCAACCCAGGTGAGCTAAGAGCCTTACTTAGGTGCTCTAAACCTGCAATCATCGAACTGACCCCAGTTCTAGCCCACTCTATGTTTTAGTAGGTACTTGTAACCGGAGACTCGTATACCAATTGAACCTGGGGTACTACTACTCTACGGCGTGCATATCATGGGTACATATATGTACTTACATATATACACGCTGGTACGACGGGTCTGGGGTCTACTTAAGTACAAACAGAGGCTAGAAGAAAGATGCTAATGCTGGGTACATGTAGTCCGAGCACTTCATGCATTTGAGTTCTCATCTTCATACATACTTATATCAGTACTAGTGTGATCTATCGAATTGTGATCATTATTTCCCTAGTAATTTCTATCTTTATCTCGCCCTCAGATATATCATCAATATCCACCCATTCGTGGCTCGTTTAGTCGCTCAGGCTAACCACTTCGCCTGCTGCTGCTGCTGGACTACGAAGTACTTGGGGTGAATACTTAGAGTTTTTGCTACACCCGAAAGGGGGGGGCCGGCGAGAGGGACATGGAAATTAATAGACCCTTAACACGACCCGACACGACCTGACCTAGCCCAGCCCTAGCGATCGAATGAATGTCTAATACTAGCGCTGCCGACTTTGTTCTTTGGCATCCCGTTCCCAAACAACAACTGTGTTATCGGTTCCTGCCTGATCTTGTCAACACAGCCGAGGTCGCACGGCGACAACGGCAACGGCAACGACGGCGACAGTCGAGGTGACGAGGTGACGAGGCGATGGTGACAGGCGAGCACACCACACTACCACATCACCACATTACCACATTACCACATTACCACATTACTACATTGCCACCCGCCGAGCGCCCACCGGCCCAACCTGCGACCCCGGGCATACCCAGCATCTACTGTAGTCTAGTATGCCACTCAGCACTCCCACCTGTCCACGATAGTCCAATCGACGCTGCCAGCCGAGCAGCCTTTCGACGTCTCGTTGCCATTCCTTTTCTCTTCGTTGCTATATACCTACTGTACAGTTACTTACAGCATTGTTTGTGTATATCGTCGGATCTGTCGTTTCACCAGGTACTTGTGCGTTCCGCCACTCTCGGTCTTGATTAATACCCATCTCCATCTGCATTACGTCCCCCCCATCCAATATCGCTGTACCAGGAGGCCCTTCTGCTGTACCGGCCCACTCCTGTTGAGACCATCCCCTTAGCCCACCCCGTCCGAGGCGGCTATCTCCCATTCCCTCCGCTGGCGCCTATTCAAATCAACTTCAGGCTTTCAAGGCCCTCTGTCCTCTTGCTTCTATCGCTGCGCGCAATTAGTCCCGACCTGACCTCGGTGTCGCCCGAAGCCCATAATGGCGTCGAGGCAGCCTGCCGACGGGGCGCGCCCTGAAGTGGGCGAAATCTTGGTCGTCATCCGTGAGTCTTCATCTTGCTGTCTTCCCGCGTATTCTGTATCTGGCCTCGTGGGCGCTGATAGACGTCGTTATTGTCGCAGATGACTTCCAGGCCAGGAGCTCCGATGAACTGAGCTTGGCCAAGGGCGATCGGGTCGAATTGATCGAGCGAGACGATGAGTTTGGCGACGGCTGGTTTCTGGGTCGCCATATGGTGAACGGGAACAACGGCCTGTTTCCCGAGGGTGCGTCGTTCCTCCGTTTATGCACTATCCTACGTCGACTAAACCTTACCCGACAGTATATACGAGAGCTGCTCCCAAGGGCGTCACGGCGCCTGCTGTCTCTGCGAAACCCGCCCCCAGCTCTTCTCACGCTCACCCCTCCAATGGCACACCCTTAGAATCACCCCAGGCAGCAAATTCCGCGCCCCCGCCGGCGGCTCAACCGACACCGAACGCTCAAGCCGCCTCTTCTTTAACCGGCGAGCATAGTCCAGTTACACTCCCCTTGAGCGCCGCCAAACAAGAGAATAGGTCCGTTTCCGCTCCAATAGCGCAGTTGTCCGACAAAACTCCCAGTTACGGCGCCGGGCACATCGCTTCGGCGCACCTCAATCCGTCATCGAGCCAAGACAGCCAGGTCCTCCACGACACCTTGACTGTCATCGACGAACATATCACTGACCTTCACTCGCCTGCGCAAAACGGACACGCGCACCACGCAACGGACTCTGGTAGCGAATACAGTTCTCAGAACCGGCTCTCATACATTCAGGGCGAGGAAACAGACGAGGAAGAGGATGCCCCGCATAGCCGCGCAGAGGTCGAAGCTTGGAGTGCGGATGATGTAGCTGAGCACCTGTTCACCGTGGGAGTGGAAAAGAAACACTGCGAAGTTTTTCGGGACCAGGAAATTGCAGGCGAAGTACTTCTAGGTATGGACCAATCATCGCTTTTTCTGAAAGCTTTCGATCTGGGTTCCGTGGGGAAGCGCTTGAAGACCTGGCAGAAGATAAAGGCTCTACAGGATGAGGTGAACGGGCACGGTGTTGCTATGCGGCGACAGACATATGGTAGCGATGCGGGATCCGAAGATTCCAGGGCCACTGGTAGGAGGCGGAGTCGGACCAGCACCCTTACAGGTGCGCAGAGACTTTCGCCCATAGAGGATCGCCCGACATCAGTTCATGCCAGACGTCTCTCCCAGACACCCAGGATAGAAGCCATGACACCGAGTGGTCCCATTTCTCCAAAGCGCCTTCTGGACAGTCCCACAACACAGTCCCATCAGAAGAGGCCATCAGCGGCTTCTGTGCGGGACCTCCATCATTCACGACGACATTCGTCCACCGACTTCCGGCTTACTGTTAACCCCCCCACAAGCACTACGGGAACCCCCAAGCTTTCCAGTGCCGGAACCTTTCCACTGGTCGAGGCATCCCATAAAAAACAGCCGTCTTTTGATCGGAATTGGACAATGGGTGCCGCACCGACCCAACAGCCGCCTCGCCCACTATCCTCAACGAGCTTCCAAGAAATTGTCAATGCATCCAATCCCGACGTCTCCCAAGACTCTCCGGCCGACCTCGAACGTGGCTATTTCTCTGGCACAGAACTGGATGGTCGCCGCCGCAACGTGCTTAAGAAGCGCGACAGTATCGCTTCCCATGCTCAGCAATCGAGCTATGCAGAGCAACAACGGGTCAGAAGTGCAACTGCATTGTCGAGGCGTTCCCGCTTTGGAAGTGCTGATTTCAATCGAGACACGACCCCTCCATCAGCTGCGCAAATGTACTACGGCACAGGCGGCGACCACCGTCGAACTACTTCTACTACGACCACAGATTCGTATCGTCCACCACCACCAGCAAAGGATGGTCCATCACCCACAGTCACGAAGCTCGATGATAACGCGCGTGCCTCTCCTACAAAACCGGGTGCCCGGCAAGGCTCTCACGGCGATTGGCTATCGAGTACTAGCGGGAAGATTACTGGGTTCGGCGGATTGCGAGCCATATCTGATGCTGTTACCGGCGCTGATCGCTCAAAAATTGGTTTAGCATCGGATGCCTCCGTTAAAGATTCCCCTTTACAGTCTCCTACCAGGACCGGCTCTAGTACTCCTTCAGCTGGCCCCAGCTTTGATCTAGACTCACCAGACGCTGGAAAGAGCCCATATTCTACTACAACAGCTGGTAGCCGAAAAAGCGGAAAGAAGACAAAGAAAGAAACAAGCGCGTATCTACGCGGCCTGCAGAAAATTGGCCCCAGGGAGGCAATCAAAGATGCAGACTACAGCGGATGGATGAAAAAGAAGAACTCGCATCTTATGACCACTTGGAAACCACGCCTCTTCGTTCTTAGGGGAAGGAGACTTTCATATTACTATTCGGAAGATGATACCGAGGAAAAGGGACTGATTGATATTTCCTTCCATAGAGTGCTGCCAGCCGACAACGAACGTTTGACTGGCCTGCACGCTACCCTAACGGGTGCTAGCAATACTCCGATGACGCCTGCGGACAGCAACCTTCACACTCTTGCCGAGAGCGATGCCGCCGCAGGGGCAGCTATAGAGAAAGGGACCGATGCAATGTTCATATTTAAGCTTATGCCGCCTCGAGCAGGCCTCTCCAAAGCTGTTAATTTCACCAAGCCAACAGTCCACTACTTTGCGGTGCCTAATATCCAGCAGGGACGTGCTTGGATGGCGGCGTTGATGAAGGCGACCATCGATCGTGACGACAGCCAGCCCATGACCTCTACGTACCAACAGAAGACCATATCTCTCGCTAAGGCAAGGCAAATGCGTCACCGACCGCCGGCCTTGATGAATCTTGACGAGAAGGTAGAGGAAGGCGTGCAGGACGACGTTGAAAAGCAAGGTGGCTTAGGCATCTCCTTTGGCGAAGTTGATAGTGCGGTGTCAGGTTTAGAAAAGTCGGGCGGTCAAAGGGCGGCAGGAAGCGCCACAATGCTCAAGTCGACCTTTAACACAGAGTCCGGCGATTTGAGCTTTACGTCATCATCACCCCAGAGCGCCTAATTTGTACTATTATACCTACTTGGGGTTGCGTGGATATACCATCACTTTCATCAGCTTTTCATATATGGCTCTTTTATGCAAACACCCCCACCAATCACGGGAGACATGCCACTCAGGCCTCTGGCGAGCTAGCTGGCGTGACGAGGAAGCAGCGGCAGGAATATGTGCTCTACTAATCCAAGTACGGCCAAAGTACTTTGACAGTTTCTCTTTTTTTTCTCGTCTCAGGCGCGCTCCTTGATGATGTAGACGTGGGAAAATTGAAGATATGGAAGAGCGGTGATTTAAATCAAAAGCGGCGAACAGCATGCCGCCTATCGTAAATGAGTAAATGAGAAGATTCGTTGTGTATGAGTTTCTTTTCGCCCCCGAGAACACTTTTTAGCTACACCTATGCTCGCGAGTGGACGTGGGAGACAGGTCTCCTTTGAGGGAAAGGTAGAGAATATATACTTAAATTACTTACTAACTACTTAATTAGCAGTTCATAAGTCCTAATATACTGTACGAATATGGCCTTGGGCTACCAGTCGGACCTGGGGGGTTGATCATTTAGAGGTGGGCATCTCAAGATGTAAACTAGTGTACATAGTACACGGTTTTACCTCGTTTACTGTGTAGCTTCTACGTATGACTCTGCAATCTATCTACTAGCTGTAGCAATGTGATACAACGTGCCCAGTTTGTTTCCGCCGTGGGCGTGAGCTGCCGACTCGATGTAGATATGCATGGAAGTAGTGCTACTAAAGGCCTCTCTATACTGTAAGTAGGACTGACTATACCTAAAGGACCAGACCAAACGTGCGAGATAAGACCGACTTAAGATATGGGCGAAGATACGTTAAACAAGACATGCAATATTACACACCACAGAACCTTTTTTATAGATCGCCTTACCGAGGGAACACCTAGTCTAGGTATGAGCTTTGCAGTAGGTGTTGTGACAACCTCGTTATGAGATACCAACAAATCAGGTAGGCTAGGTAGCCTACGATAAGATAAGCCACTCCAACACACCAACCACATTCAACTACCGCCACAAAGCTCATCCTTCCAACTGTGAGATTGGCAAGAAAGCTTGAGATATTCTGGATTGTGACTGAGACGTTTCAAGCAATTGAATTATCTGGAATCTCGAATCGCCCTATTAAAGTATGGTAATTACACTAGACTCATGATCTAGGACTATCTGGTGTCGAATGGTATACGAAAAATAGTAAATGTCATCGCACAAGTATGTTCGTGAACCAAACGCCCCTAAAGCCACTTACTTTACATATACATGAATTCGAGTCTCATTCTGACGTGGTAAATAGATTACTTAGTTCTTCGATATAATAAGCCCCAGCTCTTTTCATGTCAGTCTATACATGAAGTCCATATCTCTCTGCTCGTCCCACTACGTCAAAGGAGAGTGAGCTCGTCTCATAACAGAAACGTGACTTACGCACGCGGCAAACGAACATCTGTACGATGAGCTACATCCTCAGCTCATTAGAAGCGACAGCGAATTCCGTGGCGCTCTTATTCTCGTCCCGGTCATCGCAACGTATATCAGGTTCTCTCCTCCGTCACGGTCGTCATTATGCTATAAAATATCAGCAGTTACACGTGGCAACAACACCACTTTTTTATCAAGGTCGACGATATTCAACCACCACCACCCCTAGGAAGATATCAGACCCTCTACATATCCTATTCTGCGGATCCGACGATTTCAGCTGTGCCTCGCTGAAAGCGCTTCATGATGAACATGTCCAGAATCCCGATCTCATCCGGTCTATCGACGTTGTCGTACGCCCCGGCAAGCGGACGGGCCGTGGGTATAAGATTGTTAGAGATCGTGAGTTGGCTTTATCTCCCTCTTACTTTCATTTTCACCTTTTGGAGCTGGTTGGCCCGTTGCCCAAAAGCCACTTATAAAATCACCTCGCACTCACTAACTCATATACTGTATTCATTTGTTCGTTGAACCAGAGCCGGTACTAACACCTCATACTCTATCCACAGCCCCAATCCGAAGCTTGGCAGAGAGCCTCGGGCTGCGGATCCACGAGAGAGACACATTCACAGGCTGGGACGTAAGTCACCCACCCATCCCTCCAAAATCCAAACCGCAAACTAACACGCTCCCAGATGCCCTCCAAAACAAACCTAATAATAGCCGTATCTTTCGGCCTCTTCGTACCACCCCGCTTGCTGCGCGGGGCCAAATACGGCGGACTGAACCTCCACCCCTCTCTCCTACCAGACCTACGTGGTCCGGCACCGCTCCAGCACACGCTCCTCGCGGCGCGCAAGGTGACGGGGGTATCCCTCCAGACGCTAGACCACGCCGCCTTCGACCACGGCGTCGTCCTCTCGCAGACTCCTCCCTACGACGACGGTCACGAGGAGACCGCCCTCCGCGTCCCGGCGTCGGTGTCGGATCTCAAAGCCCTCGTGACCCCCGTCGCGGCGAGGATGCTCCTCGACGGCCTCCGGGCGGGTCTCCACGTCCCGCCCCTGGAAGACCGCGGCTGGAAGCCCGACGCGGCGGAGACCGCGTCGCTGGTGCACGCGCCCAAGATCACGAAGGCGGATCGGCGTCTCACCAGCTCCCTCCTCCTGCGGGCCGAGACCGAGACCGAGACCTCCTCTTCTTCTTCTTCTTCCCCTGGGGAAGAAGAAGAAGAAGGACAACCCCCGTCGTCGTCCGGGACGCTCGCGCGTCGGCAGGCCGCCATCGGACCGCTATGGTTCGTGTCCCGCGACAGGAAGGGCAGGAAGAGGCGCGTCATCGTCGAGGCGCTCGAGGAACTGTCGGCTGGCGGCGGCGTCTTCTCGGTCGTGACTGACAGACCCGAGATGCTCACGGAAACCCCTCCCGCGCTATCATCATCATCCTCCTCATCCCCATCCGATGGCATCGACACCCCTCTTCGCAAACAATACCTAATCCCTTTCGAAGAAGAACAAGAAGGAGAAGAGGCGCGAACCCAGAAGTATCTCGTATTCTGGGATGATCCATCTTTATCTCGGAAGAGAGGGCACGCCGACGACGACGACGGACTCTGTCTGGGGAATTACCGCGTCCTCAGTCTAAAAGTGGAGGGCGATAGGGCGAAACCTGCGCGGCTGGCGCTGCAGAACTTCATACTCGATCGGTGAAAAATGCAACGCAACTGCAAAGAATGAGAGGCAGGTAATTGCGGATGACGTGAAAAGAGGTAGGTAGTCACGGAGCCCAGGAAATATAAATATTAATGAGGTGAAGGAGGTATAATTATGTAAGATCGTGTACTGGATGTAAACCTCGCATGTATACATTGTGGACAAGTCGCAATCGGGACATCCAACCAAGCAGCATGTCATTGCCATTGCATACGCTATAATTCAGTTACAGATACCCAATTGCTAAATGCAAGGCTTGATATTATTAAGTCATCACACCAAAAAGACCGATCAGAGCAATTGCGTAAGTAGTACAAGTCAATTAGACCATTCCAGTCACATCCGAGACCGGAGTCTATGACTAGGTAGTTTCTATCATACATCGACACTCAAACGCCCACGACAAGCAACACGATTGCCATAGTGGGACATTTAGTGGTTCGAAACGTCGCATCGTTGCATCTGTCAACTTCCCTTTGAAACGTGAACTCATCCACTTTCCCTTTCTTCCATCCTCATCATCGTCGTGATCATGAAATCCCCCCCGTAACAACCAAAGATATTAATGGACATTGTAGTTTTTCGAGTTTTTACTACTTTATTTGTGGATTTTCTCTCTTTTGATACACTGATAGGTACACGCAACAAGTGGAAGCTGGTTCGATGCTGTAGGCGGCGTTGATGCTGCTGCTGCCTCGATTCGATTCGATAGGAGACAGCCACAGCCCAAGGATGTTTTGTTTGTATGTGTGTTTTTACATGCTCTTGCGGTGCTGGTCGTCCACAGAGCTAGACTCGCTCGAGGAGGTGTCGGTCTTGGTGAGGACGTTGTCGTCCTCGGCGACGACGACGACGACGGGGCCGTGGACGCTCTCCTCGAAGACGGGCTCGGGCTCGTTGAACTCGAACTTGGTCTTGAAGTCGTTCAGGTGGTTGGAGTAGCCACTGCTGTTGGAACGACGACGGGCGTTGTTGAAGTTGAATTGCTCGTCGACTATCTCCTCGCCGACATTACCCCTGTGTGTGTGATGGTCAGTCAGTAACTGGGGCTCTGTTATAATAGGGGTTACGTGAGGTGGGCGATATGCTTACCAATTGCCTTTGCCAGCCCCGTTCTTCTTTGTCTTCTTGGGGTCGACGCCCTCGAAGCCAGTCTTGGCGAAGAATTTGGGGAGGGTGTCTTGCGGAAGGACGGTACCTTCCGCAAGACCAGCGTGGTCCTTGTCGTTGAACTTGTGAGATCGAGTCACTGCAAACGTACCAATGTCATGTTAGCAACTGATCTGCTATAGCGATGATGATATCTTAGAGGTAGACAAAAGATGAGTCAATGATAAAGAATAGCTGAAGTGTATGTCTTAGTATGACGACCATGGGATTTCTACGTACTGTTGATGAAAATAGTCTTAGGTATTAGAAAACAGGATGAGTTTGATGGTTTACAACAACGACCAACGAGGGCTGGATGGTTGATGGCAATCAGAGGATAGGATAGATCGAGGTTGGCCACAACAGATGGGTGAGAAGAGAGATGACCTGTTGGATGATGGAGGACAAAGATGGAATATGAGGGGAAGATGGGAGTCAAGAGCTAGATGTACTAGGAGAGGTGCTTAGAGAGATCCAAGTACAAGTATGGTAGGCGTGAATGTAGGTAAGACAGGCCAATGTCAACGGCAATTGGACGAAGTACCCGTGTGGAGAAGAAGTGCTGATCCAATTGAAACTGACACGGACGTTTGTGGTGGTTGTAGAAGGTCGTAACAATTGGTGAGAAGTTGTTGCTGATCTTGGATTATACTTAGGGGGGGGTGTAAGAGTATATGGGATATGATGCAGAGTACTCCAATGTTAGTATTAGTCGTTTGTTTAATTCTGAATAGTAGGATTCAGGAGAGAAGAAAGAGAGGTGGGAGGGTGCAAGATTCATATACTGGCCAGTCTCGACGAGCCAGACCAGTACTGTAACAGAGGTATAAGTGGTAATGTCTCCATTTGGCAGAGAGCTACACGTCTTCCCTCCAGTCGTAAGGTATGAATTAATTACTATGTACATGATGTCCAGTATCTGTCCACTGGCAGTATAAAATCACAGTGTGCATATTGCACGCAATCCACTGTGCGGATCGAGATGACGATGCTAGGCAAGCGCATATATTGCTGAAGGTACTGCTGTGGTATCTTCCGTAAAGTAGATGTGGTGGTGGTTACAACCGTGCAACAATTCGGTTTCCCGGGCGTCGCACGATGCTTGCGGTGAGGCAATAGGAATGGCGAGATTGTCGCGTGACACTGAACCCCCCGATCCCCCACTAGACCTCGCAGTGGAGGCTTTCCAGACGGTTCGAGATCCGCGCCAGATAACTTAGTGCCCAGCAACAGTGTTTAGTGTTATGTTAGTGATTGACGCCAGTAATGCGTCTCGGTTGGAGAGTGTCCTCCAGTTGATAGGTATCATGTACCTGTTGCTCGTCGTTCTTTTACTATTAGTAGAAGGTGATCACCGTGTATACATACTGTGACTGAGTTGGAGAACTGTTTGGTCGCTGTCCACTATTACATCATAGCGCTGTTTAAACGGTCTTTGGCACAATTAGCATGAATTGATTCTCTGCACTAAATTGATAGTGCAACTTAACCTGTCTGTAGCTTCTATTCCACCGCTAATCTTTAACTTTCTGCTTCAACCTTCCCATCTGCTGTACGCAACCAGATTGTCCCCTTATTTGTATATATAGACTCAAGACTTACTGTTCTTCGCCTCCCTCTGCAAATAAAAAAGAGCCAAATAATGCAGATTCAGCCACCGGTCACACCTGCCCATGCTACATACTGCATATCTACAGTCCTATTAGGTACTGCTATACCTAATGCCCATGCAAACGTTGACGTTCGGCTCACTTCCCCAGTTTCTGTTCTGTCCTGACACCATAGAGCATCCACGGGCTAGGCCGAAGGGGGCAAGGGCTAATGCGGGGAACTCCCCTCTGGCAAACGCCCCCGTTCAAGGTTCAAGGGCCAAAAAGGGGTCTTTGGTACAGTGCATTAGGTAACCAGAGTTCGGACCAGAGAACCAAAGGCTAAGCCTCCTATATCGGTGATCTGCTCTGAGCAATAGACCACGTGCCCGACTTGTCCGGCTCGTCATCCTACAAGCTGGAACGATTCATTGTTTTTCAAGGCACCTGACTGACTAAGGTGTAACACGTCGGGTGTAATTATCGTACTCCTCTCGGCTACGGTTCCGAATCTTGCTTGACTCATTTGTTGACTGGACCTAAGATCTGCCTAGCGGGTAGGGGGAACCATACTCCTGTACAAAGGATTCGCGATTCGGATATCGTCCGACTGAAAGACATACTTGTTCTCAAGGGCATACTTTTTCATGTAATGCGCTGTTTGCGGGGAAGCATTGAGGTTGAAGTATGTAACTAGGGTGGCAAACATGCAAATACCTACTGGTAGGTATTACAGTTATTTCAAGTTCTGATAGTAGTTGTTCTCACTTCTCATAGTAGCAGGGTGTTTCTTGTCAACCTGGGAAATTCCGGACGTGCCAGCCGAGTAAGTTCTAGAAATTTACCAGGTCCCCACGAGACCTCCCTCACGTGCCGGGGAATGCCGAGATTGCCTTGGCCGTTTTTTAATGGGAAACAATGTTTGAGGTCTCAGTCAGGGTCCCCTGCGGCCAGATTCGACCTGCGCCGGCTTTCACTTCCCGCCGTCGGTACCTGTCTCGCGTAAGGGACCGGACTAGGCCCAATTGACAGGTTTTGCTATTGTTTCAACTGACTATAATATGTCATGAGGACAACTTGCGAAGTTAATTGCAATAGGATTCGTCAACCAATTGATACTACAGCTTGATGACAGCAGTACAATTGGTGGTTGGCTCCTAGGTAGCCAAGTTAGTTATTTTATAGGTTTTCAGTGCTACCTAATGTCGCATTAATGTAGGGTGATCGCTCTATATTGTTTACACCTCCATGATACATGTTATGTACGCATAATATTACATAGTAATGCCACGTTGTCGAAGCATACCGACGCTGCTCCGTAAAGGATTGAGCAGAAAGGAGCGGAGTGAACCTAACCTGGTCAGCTGATAGAATGTCACGGCTTGGCTCGTCGCTTTCCGATATTCCAGCCCCACGATCGCAACACCTTGACGACCTTGGGTGTCACGGCAGCTGTCAACGGAACTCGAAGGAAAATGAAGCTCTTGTGAATGGCGTAAGCGAGAGCTAGTTGGGTGCCGAGACCTAATGTTATCATTAGCCATGCCGCTCTCCGGAGTGAGGTCGGAAGGGGAATAACCTACTGGCTTCACTCTTGTTCCTCTGCTCAGCCGCCTCGACGCCCCAGCCGGCTACTTGAACCTGCTCGCCGTCATCAGGCTGTTCTTGCCTGCCGTCTTTCAACGCCGCTCGGTATTCATTCCACCTATTGCTCACAGAGTCCGGTATCACCTTTCCAACATGTGATAATACCCAGTGTTCGAGCTCGCCTTATAATAACTAAGTCAGCACCAGTTTCTCGCCGATAATTCACAGTTCTCACCTATCCTGTCCGTGCCGACAACACGAACCAGTAGGAAGCAGAATGGGAAGTCCAGGACACTCAACCCGAAATACACGCCCACGGCAGCCCAACCATATTCCCTGGATAGCTTCTTGAGCCTCGCCGTCAATCCCTGTGGTTCTTGTGTATTCGCCTTGCTCGCATCGGGTTTCGCGTCTCGTAACCGCGAGGTCTTGTGGAACGATCGCTTGTTCGTTCGCAAAGGGGATTGGTAGGATTTATTGACAGGGTGTGGAATTCTCGGTCTATAGTTGATTTTTCGGGCGGCTCTCGAGATTGGGAACTCCAGACTCGGCTGTGCTATTGAAGCAAAGGCCCGTCGTAGGGGTTGCGCTTCCAAGCCGAGCGCATTCCGTAGACCGACGGCACTTCCGTATGGCTGCGGAAGGGGGCGTAGATTGCGAAGGTAGGCCCGTATCATCGTGTTTTCCCTTTTCCCTCCAAAACAGTCGGTTCGTGGTTCGCAGTCGAATAACCGGCGTACTCGGAAGAAGCTGTAAATTCGTCGGTAGAGGTGTCAGATATTTCCGGGCGTCAGCGCATTTATAGCCGTAGATTTATCGCGTGACCACCAGAAGAAGAAAAAAAGCTCGAAGGTGCAAGCTAATCCACGAAGTTTGCAAGTGCCTAAGAAATGAATTGATAGACTTTGACAAAGTAAGTCGTACGGATAGGCGTGGTCGCAGCTGGCTGAGTTGTGTAGATTGGAATAAGAACGGTGACGCGACGATGAGGTCGCTGATGATATTGGTTGAGAATTCTGCGCCAAAATTTGGAAAGCTCGTCAGCTAGTACCGGCCTGCACGGTGATGCAACCGAGGGCGGGACGGTGTTTACAGGGACCGACGGGCTGCGGGCTCACTCACAGCCGCCCAAGGACCTGTGCGCTTTGCTAACGCCGAGCTTCCATTGCCCTTAAATCCGCACCTCTTCCCAGGTAGCCGGTGTCACGATGTTGATGTCAAAAAATAAAGTAGTCATATATAGATCTTATACAGAAGTATAATTTCAATGATTCGCCAAGAAGCTATTTCCACGAAAGAATGTTCGTTGTGCTGGGTAGAATCTATCCTTGTTCTTGATCTACAGGAAAGAAAGAGGAATCAGCTTGTAGCATCTGTAAAGCAGCGAACTAATCATAAGGTAAGGAAGTATGTGTTTTTATTCATGTTACTTTCTAGACACTTCATACCACTTTGTATTATTCTTCAGCGTATCGCTTATAGACGTAGGCACCTATCTCAAAATGTCATGACCTTGGAATCCTTGCAAAACTCACTTACGTTTCTCAAAGGGTTTCTACTAGTTTTATATGAGGAGTAGCATCCAGTAAGGTTCCATACACGAACTGGAAGCTGCAAGTAGGCTTGGAGCTAGACATATCAGTTATACCTCTCAAGATACTCTATACTCGAGCCCTCTCACCGTTAACTGGGCTATCTTAACAATTCCCCGAACTAACGATTTTCGGCCGACGTCCAATATTTCTCAGTCAAACTAATAGCTGTTCTTTCCAGCATGAAACCACTGTAGTGCTCAGCATACAGGTCTAGACCACGATCTAGCCATGCATGGCGCTCTAACTAGGTGCCAACTCCTTGGCGTCTTTGGCGGCAGGAGAAAGACGATTACGCATAAGGTCGTTATCCTGGCCTGCATAGGTTCTACATCGACGATTCTTACGAAAGGATTTAGTTGGCTCGCTCGTGCCTTATCAAAAACACATCGAGTTTTGAGATCGGCGTCGTCCAAGGTGTGATCGACTAGGAGATGGTGGCAGGGCGACGACGAGTCGGATCGGAGGTACCGGAACTTGGAGTAATACGTATCTCCTGAAGACCCATACACTCTGATAGCTCTACCATATTTCGTTTGAACTATTGTACACAAATATGATGAAGTCGATTATAAAATGCGAACTTGCGATAATTTTCGAAGTAGTCATCTACAAGCCAATCCATCATTTCATCCTCGTGTTTTTGCTCGGATGATGAATAGAGACCCCCAACTCCTTACGCTCGGTCCGAGTAGTCCGAATGCCTCAGCCCACTAGGTATGGGACGCATAGTTATAATCGAATGGTATTTTACCCCTCCTACTTACTAACTAGTTACCTAGGTAGACTAAATACCCCTCCATGTGCTTCCGAGAGTTCCTAAGCCTGTAGCTCCTTATGTATGTAGCTAAGCGTGAACATCGCAAACGTTACACTGCACTCGGTAGCGCTGACTCCCTATTCGCGAGACCCTGAAAATCATCAGAATTAGGAAGTAAGGAAACAGAGGTGCACTATTAGAACCATTTGAAGGTCTTCCAATGGTATGGATCGGCAGCCACCTATCCCGGTTTGTGAGGTGAGGTGACATCGCATGTCATGAAGACACAGTAGGCGCAGTAAGCTACACCATGCACTATTAGTGATTACTTAGAGCTGCCGTATTGAAGATGCGGCATCCAATCTCTTGCCGGCATCATGTCAGCTTACCTTACTAACCTAGTAAAATGCGTGTCCCTCATGTTCATGTCGTAGATTTCCCCTCGACTTTCTCAGACCTTTTTCTTTTGTTTGATACTAAATTTTCCAAATCAGAGTCAATCATTATTATTGAGACCTCTCGCTACGAAAAATGAGTGAAACATATGACTACATCGTCGTTGGTGGCGGCACATCGGGGCTTGTGGTGGGAACCCGCCTCACCGAGGATGCCAATATTCGCGTTCTGGTTATTGAAGCTGGAGCCGACAAGAGAAAGGACCCCCCTCTGGAAACACCGGGTCTTGTCGCTGGCGCCTACGCCGACGATAGCTACATCTGGCCATTCCGGTCAACGGCACAAGTGCGGAACCCTCCACTACCGATAATCACCAGTTATGCAGCCAGCTGGGATTACTGACATGTTTATGATTATCAGACCGAGTTGAATGGCCGCCACCTTCGACAGGATACCGGCAAGGTCCTAGGCGGCAGTTCATTGACCAACTTCATGATGGCCATGTTTCCCTCGCGGACGAATCTAGACACATGGGGTAAAATGGGTAATAAAGGATGGACTTTCGACGATCTCGCTCCTTATTTCCAGAAGTTTTCGACGTCACACCCCCCGAGCCAGGCTATCCGTAAGACTTTAGGAGGTCTAGCATACTACCAGGAAGACCTGACGGGCAACGGCCCTGTCCAACTCTCTTTCGACGACCAGTATTCAGTTATGAACGAGAAATGGTTCAAGACCTTCGCCGAACTAGGACTAGAGATGAAGACGGATCCCAGGACCGGCAGGGCTATTGGCGCGTTCCAGAACTCATCAACCATTGAAAGTGGGAAGAATACTCGCAGCTCCTCGGTCACCGCATATTATACGGAGGAGGTCGCCAAACGACCGAACTTCAAGGTACTGACGGAAACGACGGTGCAGAAGATCGCCACAGAAACCCGGGAGGGTCTGGTCACTGCCACGGGCGTACAAGTAAAGGACAAGGACGGCAAGGTCACGACTCTTAAGGCCAACAAGGAAGTGATCCTGGCCGCAGGAACTATCAGAACACCGCAAATCCTGGAATTATCTGGTATTGGCGATCGCGATCTGCTCGAAAGCCTCGGAATCGATGTGTTGATCGACAACCCCAATGTCGGCGAGCATATGCAGGATCATCTCATGACTTCACAGCAATTCCCTGTGAAGAAGGGGTACCCGTCCGCCGACGGGCTTCGCAACCCAGAGACGTTCCAAAGCGCTTTTGAGCAGTACGCATCGACGAAGCAGGGTCCGCTCTCTGGCATGGGAACCAGTGTCGCCTACGTACCACTGGCGGACCGCAATGGCGTCATGACCCAGGCCGACCGCAAGGCCCTCTTTGACAAGTATCTTACCAGTGGGCCTGCGCTGAACCCGGTCCAGAAGCGCGAGTTCAAGCTGATACGTGAGCTTCTCGAATCCGAGATGGAGCCCGCCATCCAATACCTATGCTTCCCGGGTTCCCTTACCGTGACTCCCCATCCGGACACACTGACGGACATGTTCACGTCTCATGCGCCGTACGATTGTATCGGCATCCTCTCCCTGTTCAACCATCCCTTCTCTCGAGGAAACGTACACATCGCCTCCAAGGACGTGTCGGTGCCGCCAACCTGGAACCCCAATTATTGCACTCATCCACTGGACCTCGAGATCATGGCACGCACGGTCGGCTTCGTCGAGAAGATCGTCAACACCGCCCCTTACAAGGACATGATCGACCCGGAGCTCAAGCGTCTGCCCGACGCGACGGGCGACGACCTGGAGGTGGCGAAGGAGATCGTGCGCGGACGATCGGTGTCCTGCTTCCACATCGCCGGCACCTGCCGCATGCTGCCGAGGGAGCTGGGCGGCGTCGTCGACGAGCGCCTGATCGTGCACGGGACCTCTAACATTCGCATCATCGACGCTAGTATGATCCCCCTGGAGCCGCTCGGTAATATCCAGACGACGGTGTACGCCGTCGCCGAGAGGGCTGCGGACTTCATCAAGGAAAGTAGAAAGACGGGAGGAACCACCCTTCCTATACGCTAGACAAAAACGATGGTTACACTAAGAAATAGAATGACGAATAGATATAGATGCGATGAACAAAATGAATAGTAACGAAGTTTCTATGATGATTCTGACCTGCCTGCTTGCGTCGTCATTTCCCATACTGAACGTATTCTTTAAGGAACCTGCTCTGAGGCTCATTCATAATGTTCTTGTCGCTGCAATTGACACACTTGATGCGAAAACTGGCGAATGAGGTCATTACTTGCCAACAATTACCCTCGTATTACCGCGAGTTTTATTTTCTCTTTCCAGATCGGTATACCGCGATTGCGATTGCAATATGACTGTGCTGCTCACCCAGCCCCAAATAGTGGGATTTCCAACAACAATACGGTTGGTCACCCGTCTATCTACTAGACCAATTTTTGAGCCCGAGAGCTGCAGGACTACCTACCCTTAGTTAGAAACATAAAAGAAACTGCACGGATTGTTACAGAGGGAAGTTAGAAACCCTCACAGCCGGTATGAATCAAAAATCAAAAATCTGCTCAGGACGAGGTTCGAACTCGCGCGACTTTCGTCAGCAGTGTAATAAGATGTTGCATGAAGCATTATAACTTAAAACTGCCGCCTTAAACCACTCGGCCACCTGAGCGGTGATGTCTCGGGGTTGAGAACCACTTGAATGGGAAAATTTGGCAGTAAGTCCTTTTATAACCCAAAAGAGTCAGAGCGGGTTAATACAAATTAAGGACGCTGTTATACTACCTATATGTCTCGCATTTTACGGGCCGTCCCAGTACGCTGCACGGTTGCTAACTTTGAATTACAGCCTTATAAAAAGTATTAGTAAATTAACCAGCTTTAATATCTGAACGTACCTAGGCACTTATACATAGCGCGGCTTCTACAAATATATGTTTTTTTTCGGGATGTTGGTATGATATCAATGATGACCGTTATGATCAACTGCTCGAAAGTAGCGGACGGGTACTCCCTGAACTACCTCTATCTAGAGTTTCTATCTAAGTCTTATCTAAATCGTAGCAGGCAAATTTATATGTGTATAAGCCTGGATGTCCTGTGTTTGCTATCCAATCCATGTACTTGGACACTTTGATGTACGAATACATGACTCCCACAGATCCCGATAGAGGTGAAATGACCATATATTGCCTTTAGAAGAGTAATAGTTATCTACGCACAGTGCTGTTGGTTAGTAATTCCGTGGCTTGTCGTACTAATTCAAGCTAGACCCGTGAAATGGTCTTAAAGAATGAGTAGTAGTGCTATCAATGTGTAAATCCAATGGAATACTGTGATACAGTACCGTTACATACATAACTTAAGACAGATATGCAAAACTACATAGGCCAGCAGATACCTAATAAATCATACCTATGGTATAGTCTCTAGAATTTGCCCCTGGATTGAGTTACAGAGGTATTCATACCTATCTTTGAATCTAAGATTAAGATGCTTGACATCTAACTTTTCTATTCTGGTACTCAATCACAGTTAGTTCTTTGGGAACCACAAATGTAAGCCAACTCTGTATCGGAACAACTACCAGATCTTAGACTGGTAGATGAAACGCAGCCTGAGACTCAGAGTTGTCTAATCCAACGGTATCATACTTGCTAGTCAGCATATCAGGTATCCGGGGCGCTCTAGGAAAGTAGGACGATTAGTCTGAAGACCGCGTGCGGAAGGTTTCTCAAGCAGTCGCCTTAAGCGTCTAGGTTGGGAGTAGACATCTGAGAAGTGACCGTGGGAAAAGGGGAAAGCGATGTCAAGCGTTGCGTTTTCGAGGATTCCTGAATGCGATTACGTCCATGTAAGATTATCTAGACATGTTAAGAGCCGTTAATCAGAAACTACAAATGTACAACAAAAAACATCTGTCGTATGCTGTAGCTTTATTATATCTCTACATGATTAAGCCGAGAAAGGAAAACAACCTAATTCCGAACGTCTAAGCATAATATCGTCCTCGAAACCGAAATAACTTGATATGTTTGCTTGCTGTTACCGCTTCGTGTCCAAAACCTCGGTCTCGTTCCATCATTACCTTCTTCCTGTCCGTTCACATAATGCCTCTGTGAAAAAACGCCCTGCCTTCCGTAGTCCATCACTCCTGGGAGACATAATAGAGCAGCCTGGCTCAATCCTATTAAATCATTTATCCTACACAGTACAAGAATATCAACCAGCGTATGATGGCCGAGCGACCAGCTGAACGGCCAATCGTCTCCTTCATTAATATCGTAAGTCCCAGTCCCACGCGTGTCCGGACTCGTCATCTTTATTCGCATGATCTGCGTGATCGTCACGGAACTACACGCCGATCTGCGACATGCTGGGACCGCGGACGGAGCCGCCGCCCCGTCGGAATTCCCTGAACGCAAGCACCAGGGTGGCAGTGAACGTGGCGAACAGGAACCACATGAAGACGAGGCCTGCTTGAACCTCGCGGCAGCGCTTCTCCGTGTCGGCGGAACCAAAGGCGATCCAGTCGGACGGTCTCGTGCCCTGCGAGTACACAATACTTATCAGTAACTGATCAATCACGAGTATTGGGGATCGCTCCTATACTCACCCAATTGGCACAGTTGACGGTAGTCAGCTTTGCCGACAGAACAACTGCGCCGATGAAAGTGAAGAGGGTAGCGAACCCGTCGAAAGCGACGGCGATTACGGGTATGGCGACGGCGGAGACGAAGTGTGCGATTAGACTGTAGAGTACGGCGATCCACGACAGGACGCACACGAAGATGGCGAAGTTGATGGCGGCCGTGGCGGATGAAGCGGCGTGCTGCGTGGTTGCGCGGACATTGCCGAGGAGGGCGGTTGCGACGAGGACGAGGAAGAACTGCGCTAAGCGCAGAATTGAGTTGATTAAGGACCTCATTGTGAGGTAGATACCGGCGAATAAATGTATTCGCTAGTTCGGTTGTTGAGGTGTTGGTATCGCCAGGTTGCTTTGAAAATAGTTGAGTTCGTCGAACCTCGATCGTAGCGATAGGGAAGAGGTATGCTGGATAGGAATCAATAGGTTGCAAATAGCCGCACGAGTCGAGGCCAAGATGGTATCACAATATAAGGTGTTGAGTTGTTGTTAGGCAAGTTTCTTCTATTGATTATTTTCGGTATTATGAGCGAGGGAGGCGGTTCAGGGACCAGGGTCGCAGGAGGAGCTGCAGAGACGCCTTAATCCCAATTTATGCGACAATGCGCATAGGTATGTAGGCACTGGGATAACGGGGTAATTTGGTCTTTGGTGACAATGCGATGCAATGTAGGCGAAGGATAGCACGTCTTGATTTATGGATTTGGGAATACGTTGTGTAGATGGTCTGATCTTGGATTAACTAGGTTCTGGTCGGATCCGGGAGATAGACATAGGCATTCTTTTGTCCAGCAAGTGCCCCGAGTCAAACGCTGGCAGCAGGGACTCGACGAGTGAGGTCATCGGCCATTTTTGGTATTAGTGTGGCGCTTCTAGGAGGAGGGGTTGCTAGGGACACAGACTGGATGCCACCGACAGACCAATCACGAAGAGGATCGTTGCTATGGCGCACATTAGCGGCTAAGTAGGTAATGCGGCACTACCCGAAGGCCTGGACCGTAGATGCTGTATTTAGGACGGTATGGAGAACAGTGTTTATAAAGACCCCTTACGAAGACTGCTATGTAGACTACTATGTAGACTACTCCGTCTCTACAACATCAATATCCACATATAGCTGTAACGGTCCTGAACTACAATAAGTGTCCAAATTGTCGATGAGCATGTAAAAAGGCACGAAATATGGACAGTGCGTATTGAGAACCTCATACGGAGAGCTAGGTCCTGTCCTGCGACCCCTCTAACTAACTAAATCACTTGCAATCATAACTGTGACTGTTGTCTAGGTATACACAACGCCTGAGTTGATTATATCGGGCTGCTCACTGCATCCTCTTCTGTGTCATCACCTTCGAGCCCCCCTATCCCCCAGCTTTCATCTAGTCTTTCTATGGCTTTTATAGCTTCTCTGTCCCACTTGCTCAAACCCACAATTACCCATTCAAGAGCCCCGACAATGTATAGGGCCACACAATTGCCAAACCACAGGCCCGCGAGGCCCCAGCCATGAAAGGCGAGATATATGCCCATCGGTAATGCACCGCCGTAGTAGCTGATTAGGTTGACGAGAGCCCCAACCCACTGTTTGCCCATGCCTCTCAAAACACCACCGCAACTACCATTCAACCCATCTGCGATCTGAAACAGTGCCACAAACGGCATCACTTCTCCTACTAGCCCAACGACGCGCTCGTCATCGTTGAACAGCTTACCGAACACATCCTTTGTGCCCAGGAGAATGGCCAGGAGGATGCTCCCAGCCAGTACTGAGAGCACCGCAGCACAGTGGGCCGCGCGAGCTGCCTCTCGTGGCTTCTGTGCGCCCAGGAGGTTGCCGATTCGTGATGATGTGGCCACCCCTAGGCCGAATGGGATTGTGTTGATGATCTGGTCTGCAGTCATGATGACCGATTGCGCGGCGAGCGGGATTGTGCCCAGCCGTCCGGCTGCCAGAGCTACAATCTCAAAAGCCCACCATTCCGTTCCAACATGGACAACCCCCAACAGTGCTAAACGGGCAAATGGCCATAAGTGGGATACGGCGCGTCTTAGATCAAGTCCGCCCCAACACTCATGGCCACGGATAAACACCGCATAGGCAACGAGGAGAAGGAACGATACCCAGTAGCTGATGCCGGTGGCAATTGGTGCCCCGTAGAGTCCAATCTCGAATTTGTGGACAAACAGCCAGTTCAAAAGTACGTTGAGTGGTGAAGTGATGAGGAGAACATAAGTTCCCGGTTGATAAATCTCCTGTGCCTGGAGATATTTCTTCATCGCCTCGAACCAGACGTATCCTAGTCCTCCTGGAATGAGGATCTGAAGGAATCTAGAGCTCTTCACACAAATGAATTCTTCCTGGCCAAGTGCTCGAAACAACGGTTCCGAGGCGCTCCATATCACCGCGATGATGGCATACAGAATAGTAAGTACGAGAAGACCCCGTTGCAGAAGAATCCCCAGGTCATGTCGATCTTGTGATCCAGTGAAGCTGCTTGATGCAAGCGTGTCGAGTGCTGTGGTGCCACCTAATGCAACCAACCATGCCGTTGCCATTGCGAACATGTACGAAAAGGCGGCCGTGGCTAGGGCTTCTGGCGAAAGTCGCCCAACTATCAGCACTGATGCAGTCTGAAGGCTGTTTTGGAGGGTATATGCCAAGATTACAGGTGTCGCCGCTTTGGTCAGTATCCAGATTTCTCTGAGCCATTCTCGATATCTGGAGACGAATCCATCACCATACTCGCCTGTTGGCTTCGGCAGCAACGCGGTATACTCGGTATTCGGAGTCGAGGAGTGGGTCATCGACGTCAGAGTCGAGGAAGCCGACGTTTCTGCCATGTTGTAGAACGGCTTTACAAAGGTCAAAAGGCCATTTGGACTATTTTCGGGTGTCTAGCTTTATAGGCACAGGATGAATACTACCATCACACATATTTGCAGAGCCGCTGGATCGATATCAAGCATATATCGGGTCAAACTAAGACAAGTGCGGACAAAGGGAGATAGAGATATTACCTTGCGGTAACAGTCATGAATCCTTATCCTTGTATATCAATTCCTAAAACTACACTGTGTCTAGCAGCTTATCTCGATTGATTCCGCCATCTAGCATGCCTTAGGTAACGCGCAATCTTGCGGTGTACGACTACCGACCAACGAAAACGAAGACCTGGGAACAGAAATCTAACAAGACGATTCAAGGCTTGAAACCCGGGAATCGTGGAGTACCGGCCGTGCATGTGCCAAGCACTCCGATACCTGACGTGGAGTTGTGTGTTTTCACTTGGGGTAATCCATGCCGTCAGCTTGCGGGCCTAGCGCCGTGTTATAGGTTGACGACGGCGCGGGTGCGCTATCTAAGACCAATGGAAATATGTAATTTTATAGTTTCGGTTGCTTTTCGAAGCCCTTTATCTGGTGATAAAGATAGGTGATCTGGTTCCTAGTGCCATATTTCAGAAGTTGCTTCGTCTTGCGTCACCTCCGGAGATACTCCGTGGTTTTTAAAAATTGCTTCGGTACTTTCCAGGATATACTGGGTGGGCGAAAGTTGCAGCCTTTTACCGCCGAGCTTTATCTAACTAGCACATGTTTGTCTTTGTCGACGTTTGCGTCTATGTATGCTCTCGCTACTTGCAACCTGGGTTATTGCAATACTATACTGCGTACATGTGAGTTATGTTCGCTTGTATTCATATATCCACCTTCCATTCTTTTTTACACTGCGATCTTGCAAGATCACATTGAGACTATTGGTGTGTCCTGTCCTATGGGCGTTTTCGTCGTTATGCCCTGAATGTTCGGCATGCATCTCCTTTTTCGTCTTCTTTTAGCGTGCCACAAATACTGCAAGCTACTACAGAGTATCGATAGCTGTAACAAGGGCTTGAATGCCAGAGCTTGCAGGAATATTCGAATTGTATAAATCTTCCAGGGCGCCAAGGAGGCTCGCTATAAGGTCTTGCCCCCCTATTCCGCCAGATGGGAGATTTACGGCCTCTATCTCTGAAAGCCTCACTCCCCCTTGCCGATCTCACTTTTGCATAGCTGTCTCGAAGGTCAAGCAATATACGGGTGAGCTGAAAGCTAAAGTCTTGCATAGACTCTCACGCTCTATATATATGATATGCAAGTCCTAGTCTCGGAGCCTCAGACCCAGGCCCCAGCTATTCAGATACGTGTAACAATGGCTATATTTCACGTACTTTTCTTTACCTTTTATTCCAAGTGAAAAAAGTTGAGGATTAAGTACGATTATCAACATCATGCGGTTACTTAATATTACGCCCCTTTGGCACCTTCTACCTACATATCACACTAAAGAACCTTTAGTTACTGTTACTGGGCACCTGGCTTCCCGGCTGCAGCAGTACTAGCATTCTTTCTCGAGCCATTCATAGTATTCTTAGTCTTAGATGCTACATTCTATAATACTCTGAATAAGGCAAGGGACACTATCAGCACTATACCTACCGAAATAGTTGTGCTTAAAGTTGAGCCAGCCACAGTCGTGCGGTATGGCTTTTGGTAAAAGGGGAACGGTCGAATCTGTTAGGGGTTGGCTTGTAAAGCGTTCGCAATAGCTTCGCAAGGTGATGCACTGGATTTCAAGAAGTGGATGTAAAAGATTACTTCTATCTGCAGTACTAATTGTGCATGCTAGATACGTGTTATAGCTTTACGGCTAATGTTCGGCGTACGTACGTAGTACGTACGCCCTTGTGGCAGTTGCGTTGGCTGCCCCTTTACAGAATCACCGATTCTTTGCTTAAAAAGCTATTTGGAAATGGTCGTTAGCAGGTCGTGTCAAGAAATATTGTCATTTCAGCGTGTTCTCTAAAAATCAACCTAAATACTCATGACCTCTTCCTTTTTACCACGTAGGATTGGCTCGCTAACACGATTCCATGTACTAAAAGATCCACACATAGTGCCCCCTTTTCGCTAGCGCTTAAAAGGCACTAAAGCTTTAGATTAAGTTATAACTATAAATTAAATAAATGTTGTTTTATTATTTAATTTATATAAAAATATTTTTAAAATGTTATAATTAGTTAATTAGTTAACTAAATTTTAATATTATTATTATAATAAATATAATATAAACAAAAAGTTTAAACATTTAATTTTACTTATATTAAAAAAGAATATTTTACTTAAAGAAAAAAAGAAAGAAAAGTTTAAAATATAAGTGTATATAACTAATATATATAAAATTAGCAAATAAGTTAAATATTTATTATAGTTATAACTTTAATAAATATAAACAGTTATATTTTACATTTTATAGCTATATTTACTAGTTATATAAACTATTTAATTAAGCTATTTATTAGTTAATAAATTTATAACAATTATTTTAATAAAAGCTTTAAAAAGTTTATTAATTAAATAAATGTTAATAATAACACTTTTAAAAAAGTTATTATTTAACAACAGCTATTTAGCATATAAAAGTATATATAAACATATTTATTTAAATATGTTTATGTTTTACTTTTATTTTTTTTAATTATTAAATTTTATTTTTATTATTTATATTAAGCTTTATATATTTATAATATAATTTATTAAAGTTTATTAGCTAAAAAATCAATTTTATATATAAATTAAATAATAAAACAACATTTATTTTATTTATAATTGTTACAATTAATGTTTTTTACAAAGGTAAGGCTTTAATTTAGGGTCCCATTTGTATATTAATCGTAAGATGGAGAGCTAGAAAGGAAGGCTTCTAGCAGTCAATTTGCATACAAGAGATTTGTGTGTGTGCACGGTGGGCTGGTCATGTGATCAGTGGGTCCCACCCAAGTCAGCCACCTGCAGGTTAGCCACACAGGTCAGCCACAGGTCAGCCACCCGTGACTATAATTATAACTTAATTTAAAGCTTTAGTACCCTTTGTGTTACAAGGGCTTGGTTTCAGGGGCTTGGAAAAGTTTTCATATTAATAATAATCATCTAGGGCGTCAAGGGGGCCATAAGGTCTAGTCCTTCTCCTTGGGCTAGGCGGCGACCTTCGTCTCTATATGTAAAAGCTTCGCTTTCGTTCCTCGCTTTCGTATAGCCTGTATCAGGTGCGATCAGGTTATCATGAGAACGCGCGGGTGCGATCAGGTTATCACGAGAACGCGCGGGTGCGATCAGGTTATCGCGAGAACGCGCGGAACGGGTACGGGAGCCAGCCTTGCCGCTCATATGATTATATACATGAATTGGAATCCTAGGCCCAAAGGGTTTCGGGTGCCTAAGGCAGTCCCAATCCCTTGGGTGGTCCGTGTGACACTTTGAGCGCTAGCAAACAGGGGGCACTATGTATCCCTTTGAATGTGGCTTCGGCTCCGTGACTTTTCTGACCCCCCTGCCAGCCCTACAACACTCCTGCTAACAGAAGTAACATTATTGCAATAGCACTATTTAAAATCTTCAATTGTTTAACACTCCTTGTTTATTTTGTACAAACGATAATTTTAATTAAAATTTTTACATGATTAAAAAGCGCGTATTTAGTAATATATACTTATAATTTTTATTTTTAAAAATTTATTAATTTATAATGCTATAAAACACTGCAAAAACAAAAGTAAATGCTAGTACGTAGTAGTTTAATGTGCTTTTTATAACTTATTATACTAATGTTGCTAATTTTACTTTTTTAAACCTATTAAACCGCAATTTTTGCGTTTAAACACTTTTAAAAACTCTTTTAAAGCTATTTAAAGCTTTTTTACTATTTTAGCTTATTGCTAAATAAGTTAAATATTACGAAAAACAACAAATTTAGGCCGAATTGGACCGCTAATCACGTTTAACATTTGTACTAAAGCTTTATTGCTTTTTTGCTTTTATTATTTATATTAGCTTATACTAAAAAAACTAAATTAATAACTATTAATAACAACAGCTAAAGCTTTATTTAAAGTATACGTTTTTGTTATTTATAAGCTAAAACTATTTTTAAGCTTTATTTCGTTATTTTACTTTTTAAAACCTTAATAACAAAAATATAACATTTTTACAAGTGTTTTAAAAGTTATAAAAGTTAAATAAGTAGTTAAAAATGTTGTTAAACGCTTTATTATTTTAAGCTTGTTTATTATAATTAATAAATTAATGGTTGCTTTTTTAAAACGGTTTTTAATAACTACGTATATATAAAGCAAGCTAAACTTTTTAAGCTTTAAAGTATAAATTATTATAATAGCTACTTATATATTAAACTAGCTATAGCATTATAACTATATTAAACCTGTTAATATTCCGTATTTTTTAAAACAACTCTTAAAGCAAAAAAAACGGCTTAAACTGCTTTAAAACGCTTTAACGGCTAAAATAAAGCTTAAATAGCTAAATAACATTTAGCAAATAGTAGTTACTTTATTATAAAAGCTTTTATAGCAAGCTTACTATTTGTTTTACAATAATTTTTTTATTTTAAAAGCTTTATTACGTTATTTATAACGCTATATAAGTATTAAAATAACTATAATAGCTTAAGAGCAGTTTAAAATATATAAGCTTTTTATAAACTTTTGTACAAAAAATGCTTTAAAAAACAAAATGCTTTAAAATATAATATAAAATAAAGCTATAAAAAATAGCTAAATATAGCAATTTATTTATAAAAGCAACATATACGTATTATTTATATTAATAGTTTATTTTAGCTTTAAAAACTATATTAGCTAAGTTTATAAACAGCTATATATAAAAACTGCTAAAGCTATTTTTAGCAACCTTTTAGTTATAAATATAGTTATACTAGCTATTATATATAAATATAACTACTAAAAAAGTAGTATAAATATAGCAAATTAGCTATATACGTATAACACGTAAACTTATTAAATTTAGCATAGCTATAAGCGCTGCTTTTTTTTTAATTTATTTTTAATGTAGTGTTAACGAACATTTTTTTGCTTTAAAAACAAGCTTAACATGTTAACTAAAAGCTTTTTAAAAACTAAAACGTTTAAAAAAAAGCTATTTTAACAGCTTTTTTTAATAAATATAGCTAGCAAGCAAAAGCAAGCATATAAAGCTATTTTAAAGCAAATACTTTTAAAAAAAACTTTTTAAACATTAATAAGTTAAACAAAGCAAAAAAAGCAATTGTAAAGCTTATAAAAGCTTTATAATAACTTTATAAAAGCGGTTTGTTTTAAGCAAAATAAACTTTAATATTAATGTAAACAAAAAAAAGCAATTAAT
Source organism: Xylaria castorea (assembly GCA_022495115.1). Taxonomy (NCBI): domain Eukaryota; kingdom Fungi; phylum Ascomycota; class Sordariomycetes; order Xylariales; family Xylariaceae; genus Xylaria; species Xylaria castorea. Next base: position 136,641 of record MU382653.1, on the reverse strand, counting down.
ATATAGCTATAAAAAGTATAACATAGCTTTATATAACTTTAATAATTGTTAATACATTTAGCACAAGCTAAATTAAATAAAAATAAAAGTATTTATAAAATAAACAATTTAATTAGTTATTTTTACTTTTATTAATGCTTATAAAAAGTTATAGAGCTAAAGCTACATTTAAAAAAATAAACCTTTTAATATCCCTTTAGTGCTTATTTTAACGTAAATACTTAAAAGTAGAAATATTTACTTAGCACGTGTAATACTAGGGCTATCGATAGCTCTATTTGCCCAATAAAACTACTATCCGAGCCATATATGCTATTTTAATAGGGTGTATTCAGCTACATGCAAGGATCCGGATTTTATGTGCTAAGTAGATTTCTCCACTTTTTAAGTATTACGTTGAAATGAGCACTAAAGGGATACCCACGTCATAAACCTCGGAGATCCAAGGCCTCGGGTTAATCCCATAAACTTAGGCCTACGCCACAACCTTCGCAAGCTTTAGGGCGGGTAGATGAGGGAGGCCGGAGATTTTCTGCCCAAGCCACATATAGCCACAGCCCATACAACCCATACAGCCCATAACAGCCATACAGCCCATCAACTATATATACAGCCATACAGCCATACAGCTATACAGTTATGCAGCCCATCAGCTATACAGCTATACAGCTATTCAAGCAAGGACAAAACAGAACAGGAGACGGGGGCGCCCACGCCCCACCCCCCCTTTACCCCCCCCTTCCCTCCCGGGCAGAAAAGGGGGCTGTAAGCGGCCCCTTTTTCTGTATATAAGCTTGTGGCTTCCCTGCTGCGCTCCGGTCGCTTTGATTTCGGTTAGGAGGCTTGCGGCCATAATTGCGGAGCATCTAAGATAATACAAGAGCCTGGCGAGGCGGTGCCCAAAAAAACTGTCAGTATTTTGGTGATGGACTCACCAAAATACTGAATGTTTTTTTGGGCACCGCCTCGCCTGGGTCGACTTACCGGTTAAATACACCTTCCGTATTAGACCGAGAGCCCGAGGGCCACGTAGAATCCTTGCGGCCGGAGAAATTGACAATACTGCAACTAAAGTACACCTCTTCCAGGATGTCGAATGTTAATACGCGTATAAAACCAGGGTTTAAACAGGGGATTAACCACACTTTGGGTGAGTTGAGAATAACTGTCCGGGAGGCCTGCTGCAAATCGATGCTTAAAACGGTAGACTATGGGGCTTGTAACCGTACTAACATTCGACATCCTGGAGGTGTAAGCCCGAAAGGAAATACACCGGCTCGGGGTAAGCAGAGAATACTTGGAATAAATTGCCATGTCCGCAACACTCGTGATCTCACGCTGCCGGAAAACCAAACTCACTTTGACTCATGTCCATGATGAAGTTTGCAAGCTTGAGTTCAACTGTCTGTCTGCTCGCGGCCATTCAGGCCGTAACTTCGGCTTCGGCTGGTGCGAGCAACTCGTCTTATTATAACCCGGTACTGGCGGGTTGGCACTCGGATCCGTCATGCACGCAGGTCGACGGGACATTCTACTGCGTGACTTCAACCTTTATCTCGTTCCCAGGCTTACCAATCTACGCCTCCAAGGACCTGCTAAACTGGAAGCTGGTCAGCCACGCTTGGAACCGCGAAAGCCAGCTTCCGGGCGTCAGCGCGAACACAACAGCCCAGCAATATGGCATGTACGCCGCAACCCTGCGTCACCGCGACGGGTTGTTCTACGTCATCTGCGAGTACCTCGGGGTCGGGAGCAGCAATCTCGGCGTGGTATTCAAGTCATCGGACCCGTTCGACGAACCTGCCTGGTCGGACCCGGTCACATTCAGAACAAATCTCATCGACCCGGACCTGTTCTGGGATGACGACGGCAAGGCCTACGTGGCGACGCAAAGCATCGTATTGCAAGAGATCAATCTCGCAACCGGCGAGCTTAGCCAGCCGCCCATCAGTTTGTGGAACGGCACCGGCGGCGCATGGCCCGAGGGTCCGCACCTGTACAAGAAAGACGGGTACTATTACCTGATGATCGCCGAAGGTGGAACGGAGACTAACCACTCGATTACGATCGCGCGATCGAGGAGTCTGAAGGGCCCGTACGAAGCATATGAGAACAATCCCATCCTAACGAACCGCGGCACAAACGAATACTTCCAGACAGTAGGTCACGGCGACTTGTTTCAAGACGTAAATGGTAACTGGTGGGGAATGTGTTTAGCGACGCGCTCCGGGCCAGAGTGGGAAGTCTACCCGATGGGACGCGAAACCGTGCTATTCCCCGTGACGTGGGACGAGGGCGAGTGGCCGGTCCTGCAGCCCGTCAGGGGCAAGATGAGCGGTTGGGCCGTACCTTCGCCAAATAGAGATCTGCCAGGAGACGGGCCCTTCAACTCCGACGACGATATGTACGATTTCAGAAAGGGGACGGAAATCCCCCGGAATTTGGTGTATTGGCGTGTGCCTCGCAAGGGTGCTTTCTCAACTACAGAGAAAGGACTGCAGATTGTCCCCAGCCGGAATAACCTCACGGGCACGCCGTTCTCGGAGGCGACGCCGGAACTAACGGGACAGGCCGGGCTTTCGTTTATCGGGCGTCGGCAGACGCATACTCTCTTCACGTTTAGTGTCGATTTGTCTTTTGCCCCGAGGTCCGTGGGCCAAGAAGCGGGCGTCACGGTCTTCCTGACACAGGGGAACCACATCGATCTGGGTGTGGTCCTTCTCGCGCCGTCCCATGACTCAAATGGGGTTGTTGGAGCGCCCCAGCTAGCCTTCCGTTTCCGCGCCGAAGGGACGGGGATTCCGCCCGCGCCGAGGATTGTGCCTGTTCCATCGGGTTGGGCCCATGAGAAGATAAGACTCCAGATCCACACCGTGAATGCAACGCATTATGGCTTGGCGGCCATGCCTGCGAGTAACCCTAAAGCTAGTTTGGTTATTGGTACGGCTTACGCAGGGCTTGTGAGCGGCGGGGACGGCTCTTTCGTCGGCAGTCTCGTGGGCGCTTATGCCACTTGCAACGGAGCCGGGTCGGGGTTTACCTGTCCTGAAGGCGGAAATGCTTACTATGTTCGCTGGAGATATACGGGTGAGGCACAGTATATATCAGCTACAGAGAGTGTAAAGGTTTAGCGCCGGCCTGATGCGAGTTTTGATATGCAATGCTAGAGAGTGAGATATACACGACGAAGAAGTGAAACCGGGGTTTTTCCTGCGTTTTACACAGTCCATTATCATTACTCTGGTGTCGTTCTATGTTCTATGAAATCCAGATTCTATGTCTATTCCAAGTCATCTATGAGTTGAAGTGAGAAGTTCTCAGGACAGCTACTTCTTCTCGAGTTTATCAGGCGTCACCTCAACAATAGTGACCTGACTATCCGAGATTCGAGCCAGCTCTGCATCGATAAAAGCCTGGGGTCGGGTAGGTTGCGTCAACTCTTTCTTGCCAAAGACGAACCATGAGGGATTGCGAAGGAACATTTCATCCATGTCTTCCAGTTTCCGGCCTGCGGTTTCAGGGTAGAAGCAATACACCACGGGGAATAAAGACAGGCAGAGTATCGCAAATACTATCAGACGAATGTCAGGCCTGGCTTCGAGTGTGTGTTTGCGCGCGTGAAAAAAGAAGAGAGGGGGTTTCTGGGGAACTTACTTAAGAAGAACGCCCACTGGAGATTATCAATGCCGACTTTGGTGAACTGCACAACGGCGAATCCCGTCACCCAGTTCGTCGCGGTTGCTGCGCCTGCGCCGCGGGTGCGCCAACCTATGGAGTTGATTTCGGCTGCGTAAACTTTGGCATCGAATGTCAGTCTTGTTTCCTTCCGCGCGCGGTTTGGAAGAAGTCCTGGCCAGGACAAGAAGAAACGACGCTTGGTAGTACTCACCCCAAGGAATTCCCGACCAGGTTGGCGCAAATACGGCATGGTAGATGATGAAGAACGCTACTGTTACGCTGCCGAACTGCGGCACGGTTAGATTCTAGAAGCCCATCCGGAATTTCTCGCTACACACTGTTTTCGCTCTGGAAGGATCTTCCTGAGCAGCCTTTAGCGATAGGGATGATATAAAATGGCAAGCTGCCATGAGTAAAGAACCGTATAGCATAAGCCTTCGATTATTAGTTATACGACGTTGACGTTGATGACATCTCCGGGATATACTCACTTCCGTCGTCCAACACGGTCGACGACCGCCAGAGCAAAAAACGCGGCAATAAAATAAATTGTACCGTTTATTGCAGCGAGCAACCTGCTCGTCTGTAGGTCATATCCAATACTTTCGTGAAGCAACGTTGGCAGATAGAACCCCTGCACAAAGGTCAGCCCCCGCACATACCAAGGCTGCATGAATATTATCATATCATCGTACCAGACTGTTCACTCCGGTAAACTGCTGCATGAATTGTGTCCCGCAAGACAGGATCAGACGCCGGAGATTTTGTGTCTTGTCTCGGTTTCGAAGGGCGTCCATTAGGGGCACCCGATGACTCCTCTCGAGGCGGATAGACGCCTTGATAGAGTTGTAGTCGATCATTACAGAATCGTCCGTAATAGATTCATTGTTCAATCTCGAGATCACCTGTTTCGCCTCCTCGTCGCGACCAACCAGCAATAGCCACCTCGGGCTCTCTGGCACGAAAGGTGCAATCGGGAAGATGAGGAATGGGAAGATGAGCTGGACCGCTAGGGGAAGTCGCCATTGTATCGCACCATCGCGAAATGCGAGCGCATAACCGATCCAGTTCGCCAGCGCGAAGGATGATACATTAGACGATGCCCCAATTACAAGCAGACGACCCCGGAGATGAGGCTTCACGCACTCTCCTAGATAAACCGGCGACATCGTGGATGTTACCCCTATACCGATACCGTTCAACGTCCGCCCTAAAACGAGCTGCGGCAGACCAGATGCAGAGGTCTGCAATGCTGCCCCCACCGTGTTCAAGATGTGACCTGCTATAATGGTCTTTTTGCGACCGAGTTTATCACCTAAGATGAAGGCGATAATAGCACCGACGAATGCTCCAAGCTAGTATTGATCAATTGGTGTTAGCATAACCATTCAGAAGATTGACATTGGCAAAGGGTGGAGGAGAAAGACAACACTCACGAAAAAACTGCTTGTCACGGCGCCTGAGATATTTCCATTATTGATATCTGGGAACAGCTTCAAGAAGTCCGGTGACACAAGCACACCAGCAAAAACACCCTTAAAAGTCAACACACGTGAGCTCTGGTACTTGTAACTGTCGTCTTAGACTAACCTGGCAATACCCAAACCAGCACGCAGACACTGGATCTTCATATCAGTAAGTGTTCGTTTGATACCGTCTAGCGGGCTCTGATATACTAACTCGCATCGATAAACGTAATTAAAGCAATCAATTGGCCGCCACGGACCCGATTTCTTGTAGTAAAAGTCATGATCAACTAGCAATGAGGCTTCAGCCCCAAGAGTTACAATATCACCACACAGGTGCGCTTCGGATTGCGAGTGGAATACGAGACACAGAGACACAAAGGCAAAGAGACACAGGAAGACAGAAAAAGATGTTTATACTCGCTCATATCTCTCAATTTTCATCCTCTTCTATTACCGCTGCCAACTCACACAAACTTTGGGTCCTCTGTCTTTGCGACCCTATCACGATCCCATCGCGACCCATTACCCACAAAACCCGCCGACCGCGGATGTCTATTCCCGCGGAGCTAAGTACCAACGATTGTTTAGACTGGGTTTTTTGTGCCTGGGCGCGATAGCGCCAACAATTTGTTGCGTGATCTATCACCTGCCATCCGGTTTTGTGTAGACTTGCTGCATCGTGATGGGGACTGTGCCTACTTGCACCTTATCTGACCCATTTGATAATGCAAGAAGAAAAAGCTTGTCGTGGGACGGTGGGCCAACATGCCATATATCAAATGGCGGTGATCGCGTATAAATGGATCTTTGTGGGAGTCCGGACTGTTTGGACTCCCCTAATGCTTATGGTGGTAGGCAGATGGCCATACCTGATGAGCATCGGCATGATTCACTGCCGTCCGACTCAAACATCTATCGCCGTCGAGATCGTATGTCTGGCGTGTGATAAAACCGCATCTCACGGAGAGACGGGACCGAAAATCAGGTTCGGAATCAACAGCTGTTGCATACCGGAACTTGAAGATCGCATCAGGTCTATTTCCGGCCTCAGACACCGTAAGGAAGGCAGACAGATGATGAGTAAAAGGCTGTTTTGAATGAACGAGAGGGTTGCTATCATGGGTAATGACCAATGTTCACAGCCGGCCCGTGCCATGATCCAAAACAATCTGTCTCATATGGCATACATCACCTCCTAAGTGATTGCTATCGTAGCCAGAACTATGAAATCAGTCTACTCTTGCTTTGAAGGGAAAAACGCCTTGGTACGGAAAAACTTGACCGTTCTTGGCTGGATAAGGCATACTCGGGCTAGGAGTAACTCTGAAGCCACCCAAGACCAGTTCTGACGATCACTGAGGCGTTGCCAGTTCGGGTGTCCGCAAACGATGTTGTTACAAGATGGGTTACCAAACTTGGGCCTGGGTTACTCAGTCACTTTGCCAGGCTGTCTAGGCACACTCAGCCCTACAGGCTGTCTTCGCCGAGGAGACACCCCATTCCATTGACGCAACTAAGATGAATTCGCCTAACTTGCACCACTTTCGCCGACGTTGCCGCTGCCGCCGCCAATGTGGTACGAATGGAGATCGTCTCAGTGCCTCGCTTGTTTCGGATTATGCAGGGATTTACCTGTTGTGGGGGAAGGAATAGTATGACATGGCTTGCAGCTCTCCCGTAAAAGATCGCGGCCGTTCGTACAAGTACCTTGCATGTTTTCCAAGGTGGCAAATGTCCTAGTGGCGTCTTGAGAGTCTCAGATGCCTGCCAGGCTGCAATCTACATATTGCTAGATAGACGACGGCAGCAGAGAAGTCTCGAATGGTATTGCTCCGTGTTCTAATCTGAGGTTCTCTACTCGGTAGGTGTTTGAGTTTTCAATAGTGTCATGCAAACGGATTGGACGGTCACCTATTGGCACTACTAGATATCAAATAGACAAGTTGACGTATCCAAGGACCCGTATATGTCGGTAGTGTACATATGGGGGCTGCATTCAGCAACGACATGTCGATACTAGCGTGGTATCCATCCATAACGGGAAGGGCCATGAGCTGCAAAGATTCTCTGTCTACCTATCAGGTCTTCTGTATCAGGAACGCAACATCTCCCGTAGGTCAGGTGGAACAGACGACGCAGGTCCTATTCCGGACTCTCGGCATCGTGGTGTTCACGAATTTGTCTCACGGCAACCATCATGATACCTTCCTCCAAGAGCACCCGGGTGTGGATTGAGTATCAAGCGCCCGCCATGATGTCTCTCCTCCTGATTATTGATATCAAATGCGGAGTTGTATCAACGCAGATCAATACTTGCTTCGCCCCGGCCACTGACAAGCTAACGAGGCGAATAGAAGAACACATAGGTCAAGAACTAGGTATAACGATCAGGTGTATAGACCTTTACCGGGGCGAGGCAGGGTGTTGTCGGCTCCCGCTTGATCTACAAGCAGTGCGGCATTGACCACCTCACCATAGCCTCAACAGACACAATGACACAATTAGAAGACACAATCTAGTCTATCGGACCGAAAGGAACTTTCGACAACTTCTCGTGTATGCGTCTATGGTATGTGGCAGTCTACCTAATTTAGTTCAGATGAGTGACACAAGTGACACTTGAACATTTGATGCAAGGTACGAATTTGACATACATCAGGCACGTCGGACTCGAATGTCATGCATAGTGGGGATCACAGATGCCGCAACGAGCCGAACGGAGTGTTCATGAAGAGTTGAGAACTGGTTGGCGAGTATAGCTTGATAGTCGAATGACGATGGGGGCGCGTAGGAGGGGGGCAATGAGGGTTGTGACCTTGAACTAAAAAGATCTCGATGCCGGCCGATAGCATATGCCATGCAGTGTGACGGTGGATGGTAGTAAGCAGTGCCTTTTGAGACAAGCCACGCGGTCGAGTGGCATCCGCGCGGGTGTGAGACCGCGCAAAAGAATGGATCATCGACACCGAGCGAGCTATTGGCTAAGAAATACCAGGCACACAGATATACAAGGTACCTACCGCAGTAATGCCAGCTACCATCTCTGGTGGTAATTCGTTCCGCACGGCTTCATGCCGCAACCGAGTTCGCTTAATAGGGTTATAGATCTAGTATCACATCATGAACATGGCGCGACTTTGCCTCCGGGGGGCAGACGAGAGAGGTCAGGCCAAAGGGTTCAGACAGCGAACGTAAAAGGATCCAGAATTAGGACAGTCTATAATTAAAAGTTAAGCGCCGACTTAAGAAGGCTGTGATCATGGCCATTAGCTTTACCGGAACTGTAGTCATGGTGCGGGGACTAAAGCACGGCACGGAAGAAGGGAAAAGGGAAGCGAGAAAAGAGAGAGAGAAACCCCCCGCACGCTGCTGTTATTGGCCAGGCACCGTCGCGATTGCGAGAGAGCAGCAATTAAATACTACGTCGATCTATTGGCAGAGGAACTCTGGCACTATTCTCTGAAGGAGGATCTCTAGCTCCAAATATGAAGTAGTTAGTCTAGTAAGACCAAAGTCTTCATCAACCCTGTGTGACTGACTTGTAATATGTTACCTCGGAACGGCGATCGAGAGACATACAGCGCATAACGGCGGCATATACTCCAGTCGTATGATAATAGGTCTTGAAGTCTGCTTTTCGTTTTATTTAAAGAACGTATTACTTACACTAATGTAGGATTCTAAAAAGAGATAGAGAGTCGATACCTCAGGTAGCACCAAGATGCATGTCATAGCCAACAGGCAATACCGATGCCAATAGGTAAAGTAGGTGCTGATCGTTGCTCATATATGCATCATTAGCTCAATGGTAGGTTCAAATGCCAAGAGCTGTTAAACCCCAAATTGGTACCTTAGACAGGTCGTATAGAGTTAATTGTCGTCCCTTATGATGACTTCACCAATAACCCCTTATGAAACTCTGGGCTGCCATCGACTTGCCTAATTCATTAACGGTAAATGGTGCTTATTAATGATGTCAATCAATTATCGCCTATTCCAGCAAATAGTCCAGCAGCCCCCATCTTCACCATCCCCTCGGGCCGCTGCCGAGCGATTTAGACGCGCCGCACGTCTTTACACGTTGGATAGACGCGATGTCAAAACGAGCAAATTGAAACAGATCGCTAAATGATCTCCCCTGTAGCTGGCTCTATACCAATTCCGCTCTTCCTTCACTACAACCGAACGTGTTCTTGATGACGAGTTGACGTACGTCGCTCAATCCTTAGATGGCACCTATCACGGCCTACACTACTGACCTACACTTTGACCTACAAGACACTCGAACGGTTGTCTTAGGAACTTTTAGATACCTATTTCCATGCTACACCCATGCTGCATCTGTTATATAAATAGGACTTTGCTGCTTATTATTAATTCAAGTGGGTGTTCCCGCATTCGGCAGCCAGACCAATAGGAGTTAAGAAAAACCCTGTCTAAGCCTCATGAGGACCAAGTGATTGTCAAGACCCCTTCTTGACACCCCACCTGGTGAAAGACGTGCCACCTTGGCGCAGGATACCCGGGCGGTACCCTGGGCAGAACCCAGTCAGTGTTCGGCGACTGTCCTGCAGGTAAGATGATGGTCAGCCAGCAAGGAGGATTTGACCAGCATAATGCTCCCTGTCTCCAAACGGGTGTGAAAGCCGGACCTCAGTATCTTGGACCTTTCAAACTCTAACGGCTTCATGACAAGCTGCCCTCACCCACGCTATCAGCTATGAGGTCTAAAACACGGAGCGAGGAACCCGAGAAAGCCTGATGGATTCGGGTTGACGACATCATTTTGAGAGGGATAATAGTGAGTAAATGTAAAACTTTGATTGTTGAACGGGCCTGGAGGGTCCTACGGGAGGAGTTACACTAGGTAACTAGTCTCTGGAGTTACGTTGAACACGTCGCTCATTGCTGCTCACAGTGTATCAAACTGATTAAGCTTCGACCGCTTCTATATCGTTGTTTCACATACCACTGTAAACCCCCAAACCCCAGCATTTGTAGGATCATTCTGCTCATACCCAGTCGGGCTCTCTCCTGGGTCGATTGGGGATCTTCTGCATACATTTCGTCAACGTAAGACACATGCACACACATCCTTAACCCCGCGACTCGCGTTACCAACAACGGATCAGTACTATGTAGGAACGGATCAGTAGGAACCGATACCTTAGGTATCCGTAGCCTCCTGTACAGTAGACCAGAAGCCAAGTCTAACGGGTGACTTTCCGGTTTCGGTAGCGGCACTTTTACGGGTATAATACCACTGTTAAGCCTGTATCACGCATCACACTCGGTACATGAAGATCCCTGCTTTAAAAGAATGGGTTTGAAAACATCCAGTCTATTCATTGATCAACTGGCAGTGCAAAACACATTTACACACTTGCATAACGTTTTGCGTGCGATGATACGACTGCAAGCAAGCTGTGCTGTGAATAAGATATACTTATCTTGTGGCTGCCCGGCGCTATTAAGGTGCCACTCTGGGTTGGCCGTGTGCAGCCCACGGACTGCGCCTTGCTTGCTAGCGATTAACTTAGAACTAAGTTGGCATTTACTTAGCCGAGCTGCTTGATGAGCTGCCAACTCGACAGCACGCAGTAGATAGGTGGCCAGTCTGAGACCGTCCCCTCAACCATTGCTACGCACTTCAGACTAGTTCTTGATCGCGGTGTCCCCAGTCGAGCCCAATACGATATGCCGAGATGGGGGCTCGCTCGCCAGAATAGTGTATGTACGGTAGCATGCTGCGGTGGATGCCATGGGGAAAGTCAACCACGTCGACACCTGGGTATTCAGGCTCACAGCCATGGTGAGGACTGCTCGCTGTTGTCGACCCCTGGCCGTGAAACACACCAAGATTTGTCTCAGCCATCGTGTAGGTGTTCCTCATTAGTCGAGTCCCTTCTACCACCCACACCACCTACACCACCGCACTACTTATGCGTACAGATGTGCCCACACCAACAATACCTCCACAGCTACGTGTAGCGCACATGGCGCGGTGTCTGCCGTACAACTACAGGACAGATTCACTATACCCAGATGGTTACTAAGTAAACGCATGGTAGTGTAGTTTAAGGAGGCCCGCATCTTCTAATTATGGTAATCCCGGCACGACCCAGTCTCCCGGATGCGGGCCTTGCCTTGTGTGTGCACGCGCTCGTGATTTGCCAAGGTCACGCTCGAGGTTTCCCAGGGACCATACTGGGAAATGTTGGTGGAGTTTCTCCTCATTATCCGTTGTAATCCGCACCATTCCCGCGATGACGGAGACGTGGGTGAATCCCCTATCTTTTGCTGGCGGGGATCCCGTGTGGTCGCTAAGTAACACGCGACAATGCGACAGGCAAGAAAGGCATTGTTTGAGGTTGGCGAAAGGAATATGCAACGGTAAGTAGCCTCAACAGCAACCGTCGTCGCACTAGTTAGGAGTACAGTACCTTTACTTTTCGGAATGAGCCCTTGTAGGGCCTGTCAACTCGGTCTGGCGCGACCTCATCTCTCTACCCATGTATGCAAGCATCAACATCAGCTGGCAGGGGTGCCTCATGTCCATCCATGCATGTACGTTCAGGGCTGCAAGGCAACGGCCCAGCCTGCTCTGCCCCAAGCGGGCTCACATGAGTGACAATCTTCAATTCGGTTCTGTCTCTATTCTAATTTTTATCTTCTCATTTCTGTATGTCAGCCATCTTTATTGTCTCGTTACCCGCATTCGATCGACCCTAGATCTGAATATAGCAATGTCACCCAGCCTACCGCTGCTTCTCTGTTGGTATTTCCGTTCCATTGCAGACGGATACGTGCCCTCCAAACGTCCACACGCTACTCAAGCACGCTCGTGAGAAGGCTGAATAGCTCGGTAGCCTTCTTTAGCCACCCCCCCGTCGACCTACTCTCTCACTCACTACCTATTCTGAAGTCTATCTATACTTTATTTATCAGAGACAGGGCTGTGCCGATTACTATTTTGTGCGGTTTGTTTTCCATTTTGAGCCAAAGCCTGGGATTTCCTAGCTCTCCTGTAACCATGGCAGACTTGAAATATATTATAAACGACGAAGACCTTGGAAATGATAAGTACTCCCGACAACCTAGTCTTTCCGGTTCGGCTCGTAGTCCCAATCCTTCCTCAACGACCAAGAAAAGTGACGATACCCCCCCACCATCGAACTCTGACTTAAGTAAATCTCAACCAAGGCGGCGTGGTTTATTGAGCCGATCATCCAAATCTACAACGACGGCGTCGCCCGCAACGGCAACGGCGAGTGTAGACAAGGCATCATCGCCATCACGCTCCCCATTAGTTGAGAAGAGAAGTGTCGATAAAACCGAGTCAATGGATCCTGTTGGTTACGGAAGTTACGCCCATAGTTCCTCGTCAAATATGCCGCCATCCAGTCGTTCGAATGTGTCCTCGAGGCCGATGTCTAGTGGCCCAGGGGAGAGCAGTATCCCTGTCAAACTGACTCCTATTACTGGACGTGTAAGCCGAGCAAAGAAAGGTGTACCAGTCCACATCTGCGATGTGTGCAAACCACCCAAGGTAAGTCGTCTTAACCCTTGTTAAGTAAGGGACTTACTAATCATACTTAGACATTCACACGAGCAGAGCATTTGAGGTAAGAACTCTACTCACTAAGGGCTCATGTACTGAACACTTATCTAACACTGTGCGTAGACGACATCAGCTGAGCCACAAGCCAGCTACTTTCCAATGCCCTTATCGCGGATGTGAGAAGACTTTCCATAGGCAAGATCTGCTCTCGCGTCACACACAGAGACAGTGAGTCCTCGACGGGTTCTTGTATAGAGTAAATGCTGACGACGGGCGGTAGTGAACAAGATGACAGGTCGGGAACAGACGTGGCGAGCACTACAAGTCGTCAAACGTCTCAGACTCCCATTGAAAGAAATACATCTATGGGTATTCTACAAGCTCCTATGCTACCCAACAATAGTCTGTCTATAGCGGATGAGATACCGACGCATACATCCTATCCGGGCAGTGCATCCACTTACTCGACGAGTCAACGTGGCAGTATCTCGGGGCAGGGCCCAATGTCACCTTCTGCACACTCATCTCGGTCTCATTCGATAGGCCCGCAAGATGATTACATTCTGTCATCGTCTATTCAGCATGTGTCTCCCTTCGGGATTCACGCTTCAAGTATGGATGGTCCTCATTTTCAAAGTAATCCTTACGGGATGGAATTTCAACCGCGAAGGTCCCCTGCGTATCCTTACATGGGCTTAGAGGGGCTGCCTAGTTTGACCATACCTGACAGTAATCTTCCAGGTCATCTCTCTCAGGAGTCAAACTGGCCTTCCTCGGCCTCTGATAGTCCGTACTCAACACCTGATAGAGCTATGATTCGCGGTTATGATTCACCGGCGCCAGATATCGCCAATCACGAAATGTTCTACGTTCCTCAATATCACTCACCTCCGCAGCCTGTCTACCCAATAGATTATACCGCCTTTCCCGATGATGCTGGTTATTACGAGCTTCACTCCCAGCCGTTTCCTGTTCGTAGTCCGACCCCACCGACCGTTACGCTGTCCGCTCAACCGGCTGAAAATCTAGTCACCCTTGGCCTCTCAGTACCGAATCCCTCGGCGATACTAGGGCGCCAGAAAGGGCCTGCAACGTTACTGAGTCCTTATTCTGACGCTGCCTTTCTGACGGCCTTGGTCCCATCGCCGGCGGCACTGAACGCGATCCCCGCCTACCTCGACGTATATTGGAAGCGCTTCGACACCCTCTTTCCACTAGTTCACCGCCGGAGCTTGGAGACTCTTGGCGACCCTATACTGCGGTGTGCCATGGCAGCTATAGGGGCACAGTTTCTTCAAAGCAAGGAGGATCGCATCAATAGTCACATTCTGCATGGCTTGGCTTGGCAAGAAGCCCGACGTGTAAGTAGAACCTCACTCCTATTCCGTGTCAAAACCACAAGCTCAGTGCCAATAGCGTCCCGAATGGAACGTCCATGTTATGCAGGTGATCCTCCTCTGTGAGTTCTACAGCCGGTTCCGAGGATCGAGGGCAGTCACCCGCACGTCGGAGCCCTTCCAGTCGCTATACTCAAGGGTGAGTCATCCCTCTTCTCCTCCTTTTTCCATTTCGCATCTGTTGGTTCCCTCACATGCTCTGCTCTTCAGGATCATCTCTTTAGTCTTGTTCTATTATCTTCCAACAAATATTGGCACCAATACTCAACGTCTTCCTCACAGGTGGCCAACTCACAAGCATCCGCTGATTGCGGCACCTCCACTGGCACTAGCCACCGACATTGGGAAGAATGGATCGTTACCGAGTCTCGCCGGAGACTTCTCGCTGCCTGTTTCGTTCTTGATGTCCACACATCCATGTACCATGAACATTCCACTTTGCATCATTTCCTTACGCCAACACCCCCCATACCTTTAGTGAAGCCCACTCAGCATCTTTGGGCAGCCCAGGACCCCGAGGCGTGGGAGGCCCTTGTGAGTTCTAACCCAGCTCAGCTCAACTGTGTCTCCCTCGCCGACGAAGAGATTACCGCCGACCATGTGAACTCGGCTCCGCCGTTGGACATGGGGGTATATGTAGCCTCGGAAGCACTCCGGTTGCCACGCAGATCGCCCGCCTCAGCCATGGACATCTCGGCAAATCTGGATCTCGACTCAACGAAGCGGATGTGCGACCTATTTCCTGGATCTGCAGTTGCCAACACCTATCTAGCCCTGCACCATACACCTCTTCGTGACTTGCTCGCCGTCAGCGGCGATAGCTGGCTATTCTCACGGAAAATCCTGGAACCAGAGGATTTCCAACGGCGCAAAGTCAGCGTTAGGGCATGGATTAACAGTGCTCATGCGGGAGCGGCTTCCACTTTTGCCGCCAAGGCTCTCTTGGCTTTTCTTACTAATGATAATACACCTAATAATCGGAATTCGACGGACGGAAACCAGCAAGGGGGAGAATGGGATATGTTAGATATCTCGGATTATTGGGCTCTGTATGTTTGCGCCCTCATCTGCTGGTCGATTGGCCAGCGCACGACAAGGGGCGCCATGGGACGAGGTGGGAATGGCAACACTTGTTTCTCGTCTGCGTCTACTCATAATATTAATTCATCCTCCGACAAAGCGGAGAACGAGGCTAAAGGATGGTTAAAGATGGTGGCGAGCTTGAGCCCCGAAGCTGTGATCCAGAACGTGCGAGGGCGACGGGAGGCCCTCGGCGTTATCGCGATGGTGCGGAGGAGATTGGAGAGTGAGACCGTCGGCGGCAAAAGCAAACTCCTTGTCGATGCCGTTCGTGTGTTGAAGACTCTCGAAGAAGATCCTAATAAGGGACGCTTCTGAGGGAGCTTTCTGTTGTATCCTGGTTTCTTTTCCTTTCCTTTCCTTGCGTTCCTTATTTCCACTTTCCGCTTCCTCTCTACTTTCGTCGTTCTATATTAGTTTCGTTTCTGTGCTCTCCTATTTCTACATCTCACTTTTTGTTTTTCTAGCCTTCTCTTCTGTTTCTTACATGTCATCTATTCACACACGCATATAGACGCATGACGGGAGCGGATACACCATTGTAACACCAGCACTATACGGTACGCATAGGGGAGGGTTAGGTCATGATCAAGAGTTACGCATTGGACTTACCGAGCGACGGCGTTCGCTGAGAGGATATGTTTTCCCTTTCTCCATACCCGTTTCTATTTCCATTCCTTTTGCTTTTGCTTTCTCTTCATAGCGACATGAGACGACGACGGGAACGATGTATGATAGTGTTTTAAGTTTTCAACGATAGGGGCACATCAAGGGCACACAAGATCGCCACGGGAAATACCACCATCCTTTACCTTTTCCTGATCCGAATTCTCGATATGTACCTTCGGATTTAAGTCCTGTTCTACATACATTTTATTTATAGCTCTTATGCCCACACCTGGGGGGGCGCTTACCAAACGACACTTACCTAGAAAGGACAAACATGAATGAAAAATAAAAAGGATTTACCAATAGCTTGTAAAATCCAACTTGTACTGTATCATCGTCCCCATCCTCGTAGCATCTAATGTCGGAGCCTTCTCCAGGTTGACAACGGATGACACAGTGTAGATTGGCGGTCTGCGATAACTCCAGACCGCCAAGCCAGCCTGCTTCCCGCTGTCCAATGACGTATATTGTCTCTCCCTAGCAGATAAGAAAATCTAGCTACGCGAGAAAAATAAAATAGGGTCCAATTTGGAGATGCATACGCTGCCGTACTACAAACAAACGATGAATTGGATGAATGGACATACTCGTATTGTACGGCCTCGCGGAGAACAATAGGTACCGGTACGTAAGTAGGCAGGTACTTGGCTCGGGTCATCTTTGCCTTTTCTGTATGCAAACGGAATGATGCCATGGATACTGCTAAGCACTACAGTACCAGTTCGTGCGAGCCTGAGACATGGCGATATGCCACGTTCATAAGGCACCGAGAAAAATGCATTGTACTTATACCAACCGACAGGGCCAGAAGCATGGGCAAATATGTCCCAACGGTCAAACATAACAGTTCGCCGTCTTTCCTAAGGAAGTAGTCTAAATAGACTAAATAGGTATTTAGCCTCTTTTCAAATCTCGTGATCAGAGCCAATGCTATGCCATTTAGCGACAACGAAAAGAAAAGAGCGAAAAGGAGCAAGAAAGGTAGCGGCTCAACATATTACAGATCGTGATGCATCCATGCGAGTCATTACTTAGTGGGGCGCTCGGAAAGAGTATAGGCGCCTTGGCTTAACCGCTTGTGAGTACACTACTGTAAGGTTATCTCCCAGGATAGGTCGCTAGTACATATTAGTGATGCAGACGGAATTTGCAAAGTTGAACAGACAGACAGACAGTTGTACTACAGTACATACCTTAGGCACCTAAATAGTCCGCTGTCTTTCGGATTAGTTAGCCTATCATAGGTAGCGGGAATAGGTAGCTGAGTACAGCAGTATAGCGGTGGGGTCAGCGAGCTTCGTCGTTAGTTATCGGTGATGGTGATTGATTGCGAACGAACCGGTGGGAGTTCAACTCAAACCCCGGCCCTGGCGAGCCTGGGACCTTTTGGACCTCCCCCTGTCATCATACCGTAGTGTACCTACCAAGTAAGTAAGAGGGTACCTAACCTCCCAAGTTCTCCGCGCTTCCAGCCACACACAAAGAACCAAGCTCTACTAATCTAGCCCGAGACTCCTTCTCGATCCCTCCGTCTACCTACCACTTTAGTTACTTACCTTAGCTATCACTATCCTACCGGACCTATACCTACCTGTATATTCTGTTCACTGCAAATTCGTGCCCCCAAGGCAGAGAAAAAAAGCAAAAGAATCCTCCAATCTCTTTGCTATACCCTATATTCCTTTCTACTATACCTCCTTCGTCTGTCATATCTACCTACTACTATGGGAAGCTTCGTTTTCAAGTGGTAAGTCACAACATCTCCAATCCTCGATGGCGGGCGACAGCATAAAGAGATTCGAGCGGGAGAGTGCAATCGATTAGGGCGGTCGCCGACGACCAGTTTGATCTCTCTTTGTCTCTCTTACACTCTGTGTCTCGGTCCCATAGGCTCGATGACCGACCGTAAGGGTGCCTCGCACCCTCGGAGTGCACCTTTTTTGCTGGGTCCTTGTAATACCGGAGCTGTTGCCTTACGGACACAATTGAACATGTCGCTAACGGAGCGCTCGTCGCGACTGTCGATAGGAGTCATCCTGCCACCGAAGTCTACGTGACCGGTACTTTCGACGACTGGAAGAAAACTGAGAAGCTGGACAAGATCGGCGATAGCTTCCAGAAAACGGTCTTCCTACCCGACATATCGAGCAAGATTTTGTACAAGGTTCGTGGCTTCATATATGGTTTCTTCTACGGCGCCTACGTCGAGTTATTCCTTGTCACCTGCCAGTGCGCCTGTCTATTTTGATGTTGGTTGTGTTCACAACGACCCGAGTCTATGTTCTAGAGGGCGCGGCACCGCTGGCAGTGGTCTATCTGAGATTTAGGTAGGGCCCAAGACCACCCGGGCGCCCACCGCTATTTCTAGCATACCGATAAATATTGCCCACCCAAACATAATGATTGCACTATCATCGTCGCCACCCCAGTTTCCTTCAACGGCTTAATTACCAGTCTATATTATGCACGTGCACTGGGCAAGTTGCCTAATCACACATTCTGAGGCGCAAACTGTTCCACGGGCTTATGACGCAATTGGGGTCATGGAGTTCCCTAGCTAGCATTTGCTGGGCAGCTGAGTGGCTTGGGCGGTGACCCTGATAGGTCAATTGGGGTGAGATGCATTAACCCAAATCAAGGCCTCTTTCGTCGAAGACCTGCACATCCACGCCTACTCAAGTGGTGCGCGTATAAGCCTCTGGGACCTGATAGCCGCGCAGGCACGTGGCGAGCTCTGGACCTAAACAACAGAGAGACGCTTTCAGACAAGGCGGGCGAGCAGGCAAAACATATTGCAGCGGGACTAGCATTCCTCAAGCCCTACGTGCATGCATTCCAGCCCCCAATCCAGAGCAAGTAGCGTGCGAGCGGAGGCCTAGCCGTCTCTCGGTCTACCTGTTTTGCTCGTTAGTTTTGTCATGGATACCTGTTTTACGCGTCCCCTGCCTGTCGGGTGCTTGCTTGAGTGTAGTATGATGTACTATGCTTTGTGTACTTGTATCCTCTTTTTAAGCTCTAGCTTAGAAGTTTGATTAAGGTCCCCTCTTAAACACCAGCCTAGCTCCCCCCGATCCTGACACCGTCTCCTCATTCACAATCTCTCTCCTCACCACCTTTCTTGTCTGTACTGACTGAGATCCCCCGTATAGTTTGTTGTCGACGGTGAATGGATAACTGACCACACCACGCCGAGAGAAACTGACGAGAGCGGAAACGACAATAACGTGCTGACCAGTGAACGAATTGTTTCGGAAGCTCCCGCCACCACTGCTATGATGATGAGTTCAGCTGCGCCAATTTCCACCACGGCCGCCTTGGCCGCCGATGCTCCCTTGGAAAACAAGGATGGGATTCTAGCGGCCGCGGAGAGCGATGTGAAGGTTGAGAAGGGCGAGAAGTCCGACTTACCTGGAACCTTCCCCGAAACACCTGCTGCCGAACTCAGCAATGAAGGGAGCTTCGGTGTCAATCCACTTCCTGCTGCTGCGGGTGCCGTCAACCCTATCAAGCTTGCCCCTGGAGAGAAAATCCCCGAGGATATCGCTGCCCAGGGTACTACCAGCAACGTAAAATTGGATCCCGAATCCTATGAGAAGAGTGACACGCTTCCAGGTACGTTCCTAATACAATCACCATCGGCTCGCTGTCGCATGGGATAATTCGACGTATTAACTCGACATAGGAGGCGTTCCTGTTACTATCTCTTCGGCTGCTCCAGTATCCACTACTGCTGCCCTGGCAGCTGATGCGCCCATCGAGCACAAGGTGCCCGAGGTCGTTAAGGAGAGCCAGGAGAAGGCGAATGCCAGCCCCGAAGCAAGTGCAGTGCCCGAAGAGGTTGAAGAGAAGGCAGCTGTCGAGAAGGAGCTACTAGACAAGGTGAAGGAGGCTCCATCCACTTCCGAGGGTACCGCCGGCAAGGGGACCGAAAAGACTGAGGACGTTGTTACTCCTGGCGAAGCTACCGCATCTATATTTGCCGCGGCATCCGCGGCTGCTGGTGCTGCCTTTGCTGGGGCTATCTTTGCTAAAGACATGGCTCTGGAGAAGACGCAGGATGCTTTTTCAGCTGCTCAGACTGCCGCTACTTCCGCTGCCACACAGCTCCCTGATTCGGTTAAGGAGAATTTGCCCGAATCTATGCAGAGCACAATTGGTACAACCCAAAAGGAAGAAGTGCGGGAAGAAGTATCGCCCGAGGCGCCTGCCCAAGTCAAGGAATCTTTCGCTATTGCCGGCGAATCCCCAGAGGCAGCCGCTAACACCGAGGCAGTTGAGGAGAAGAAGGCTGTAGAAGCTGAACTGTTGAAGGAGATCAAACCTGTTGATGCGGCTGCTAATGGGGAGCCTCGTGAAGAGGTCTCGTCGGAAGTCCCTTCTACAGTCAAAGAATCCATTGCCGTGTCAGGAAGATCCCCCGAGGCCGCCACCAACACGGAGGCCGTCGAGGAAAAGAAGGCTGTTGAGAACGAGTTGTTGGCGGAGATCAAGCCCGCAGAGGCAGCCGGCGAGTCCGCTCAGAAGGATGCCCCAGTGACGACTGAGGCGCCGGCGGCAACCGAAGCTCCTGCAACAAAGGAAACTCCCACTCTGGCTGTTCCGGCCACAACGGAAGCACCCACCACATCAGTGGCTGCTGCTACCACAGAGACTCCCGCCGCCGAGACATCTAAGCCGGCCGAGCAGGCGAAGGCAACAAACGGCGCCAAAGCCGCCGTTGACCCAACAACGCCGGCCAAACCGGCAGGGGATGCCACCCCATCCAGCAGCAAGGCAAGCGACGGCGCGGCAAGCGGAGAAAGGAAGAAGAAGAACCGGCTCAGCGCTATGTTCGGCAAGGTGAAGGCGAAACTCTCGCACAAAAACTAGGCGGCCCCGCCGAAGCCCAGGCTCGATTGCTTTTCCATCCGTGTTCCCGGTTGTTTTGGTCAAGTTGATTTCCTTTGAAGCTCATGATTCCCCAAATGCGTCTCCCGCCCTTAGTAGATGACGACGGCGGATCGGCATCGCGCACTTCAGGCATCTAGCGTACATACATAAAACATGTATCGATACAAGTTTGCTTGGACCTATCTCACTTACAAAATAATACGTGGCTATACCCCACTATATAAGCGGATTGATGTTTTTGTGATCGCTATGTTACTTTTGCCTCCCGTTACAATAATGTGTATTTAAGTGTATCCAGTGCTGTTGAGCTCGCGTCGATAAGCATGAACTAAGCATTACGAATTTTATGTCGTTGCATCTGGATGGTTAAGGACGTGGAAGCAATACGCGTAAAGACTGTATCAAACCCACCCAATGTGCTTGTGTCTTTACTAGACACCCTCCCAACTATGAAATTATTGGCAAAGATGGGAAGCTCTAAGTGATAAAATATAGTACCTGAGCTGTTGCGTTGAGGAGTGGTAACAAAGGCAATGAAGAACCAAAACACCACCGAGCTCCCCTAGCATGGAAGAAAAAGAGAACCAACTCAAAACATAATTCTTCGACAACGACAGGACTCGAACTATTGGACAATCTTCGTGAGTGATATCCACGTGCAAATCATTCCCGTGTTATTACTGGTGTAGGTAGGTATGTATCTGGTATGAACCAACTTACTTAGTAAATGTGGATGGTGGGTTGGGTGGCCCACCCAGATTGTGGCGTTTGAATGGAGAATTCAAGAGCTGACCTCCATCATCATACCTTCTAACTAACCCCCGTCCCGTCAACCTACAGTACGTACATACCCACGGTAATCTCGTAGCAGTTGGCCCCGCCGAGTCGTGACTCTTCGGGTCCGTTCCCGCCTCTGGGGTCCGTTTGCTGAGGCTCTCTCTCTTCCGCAACTACCTCGAACCATCTTCCCATCTGCCCATCGACACTGGCCTATAGTGTTTACATCCATCCATCCATCCATCCGAGTCTTGTCAATCACCACTGTTTTGCAGCGTGCTGTCGCAGTGTTCGAGTCATCTTAGCTGCACGCTGGTCGTGCTTGGCACGTCACCACTATGAACTCTGGTGGTTCGAACAATCTGGGAGCCAAATCCCTTTCGACTCCAGCATCGTACAGCTCTTCTACACAGCAGATATCCGCTCCGCAGTCCAGCTTCGACTCCGGCTCACGGCGCTCCGGTCTATCGAGTCCGGCCATCCCAATCTCAGCTGCCCCGAGGAAAGGACAAGCGTCGAGGAAACAGCACCGGAATCAGCGGAGACCAAACGGGAACCCGGATGATGACGACGCCATGGCAGAGATCGTAAGCCGACACACGGCCACTACTTCGTTTTATCTGTTCAGAAGATGACTAATCACGGCGAGACAGAGAGCCGTCCGGAATGCCTCGAGCCGCCGTGGACAAACGTCCATTACACACCTTCTAAACTACTCCGTTCCCTCTCGTCACTATCAGGACCACCACAGGGCAGCCCGCCGTCACCCTACCTGGAGCACTGGCTCCGGCTATCATGCTGTGGATAAGGCCAGGTTTGTAACAGCCACGACCCCTTGAATCTCTCTAAATGTAATGCTAAGGGGGCGTGGTCAGGTTTGTACATGCCAATTACCGCTTCGTGGTGTCGCCGGCGGGCAATTACGGCTCCCAGGCCGTCGATGCCGACAAGCACCTCGACTGGTCCGACGTGCTCCAGATCATCGCCTCTTCCAAATCCCAGACGACCTCCTGCCCCATATGCTTCTGCGATCCCGTGGCCCCTCGCATGGCCCGCTGCGGCCATATTTTCTGCCTTCCCTGCCTCTTAAGATTTATGAACTCGACAAATGATGAAGAGCCCAGTTCTAGGAAAGAGGCACGCTGGAAGAAATGTCCTATCTGCGATGATACGTTCCGACTCTCCGAAGTTCGGCCAGTTCGTTTCTACGAGGGTCAAGAAAACCCCTTGCCCGGTGTTGGGGAAGATGTTGTACTACGATTGATGGTTCGCGAGGCCGGGTCCATAGTAGCGCTACCGGACGAAGGGGGAAGTGACGTTGCGAACTTAGGCGAAGATATCCCGTGGCATTTCGCCGCCAGTGTTATGGACTATGCTCGGATCATGAAGGGGACTAACGAGTACTTCGTTGAACAGTTCGAACGCGAGACGAAGGATCTACAGAGGCAAGCCCTGGAAGATGAGCTTCAGTATGGTGTTGAGGAGGGTGACTGGCCACACCGGGCTATACGGGCGATTAACACGGCCAGGGATAAACTAAAAGATCAAAAACAGGAGGTGGATTCAGTGCCTGCTTCGGCAACGTTAAAATCCAAACATCCTGCCAAGCAACAATTCCATTTTTACGAAGCGCCGCCGCACCTCTACCTATCACCCCTCGACATTCGCATCCTCAAGACAAAGTTCGGCGACTTTTCGAATTTCCCATCGACGCTCCTTCCTCGGGTGGAGCATATATCGAACGGCCATGTCGTAGACGATGCCTTGCGGAAACGGGCAAAATATCTAGCACATCTTCCTCAAGGGTGTGTTGTGAGCTTTCTAGAGTGTGACTGGACAGACATAGTGCCTCCTGAGATACTCGAGACCTTCGCCAATGATCTAGAACGACGGAGGAAACTACACCGAGACAAAGAAGCGCAAGAGGAGCGGGAAAGAATACAAGCCGAGCGTTTGGAGGCCGCGGCCATCGGTCGTACCACCCGACGCCATTTCGATAATGTCAATGGAGACAGCTTCGAACCTACTCCTGTGATGAACTCGGAGGACTTTCAACCCTTAGGTCCTCCAACCGGGACATCCCCACCGACCCCGCGACCGGGGTTTGAACAGTTTGCTGAAATGTCTACGAGCCCAACGACCTCAAGGACGGTGTGGGGTACACCCGTTATTCCGGTCTCGCCCGACCTTAAACCGGTTTTAGAGCGTCCGGCAAACGATGGGTGGCTCAAGGACAACGATTTCCTCGGTGCAGCAGAGATCGCTATGCAAATGGAAGCCTTCGGTCTGGATGGCGTTGACTCGGCGTCAGGGTCAGGCACTCCGACAGGGGCTACTGGCGGCAAGAAAAAAAAGAAGCAGAAAATCACACTAATGAGCACTGGTGGTCGCCGGGGCACATGATATCAGAACAAGAACGGATCGATATTCAATTGATCTCTTCACCTTCGAGTCCTGAACGCACGAGTGCGCTTGTGACTGTATGAATCATATTGAGGGTGTTCGGCGCATGTAGGGTAAGACTGAGGGCAATGACACTTACAGTGGCGGCCCGAGAATCAGAATCCGACACTATGCTAACCGAAGAAATTCGTATCAAATTTCGAACATCCTCAAGCACCCTCAAATCGTTCTTGATACTGCAGTCGAGACGAAAACAGCAGCACGCGATTTGTGAGAGAAAGCATGTATGATAGCTTTGTCTTACACAGCATTTAACTCGTTCGCTGGCGTCCCCTTGTTATCTTATCTTCAGCTCCCCGCTTGTTACTCAGCGGGAACATAACGTGCCAAGAATACAGGTATAATGTACATACTTAGATATGAAATACATAGCAAGCATGTTCTTATCTACGTAACTATTTACCTACCTTGGTATCTATCATCTCACCATAATCATTTTCTCAAGTTCCCATTAGTTTTCCTATCTGTACCATAGAATGCTCGTGAAGCGTCTGAGAAAGAGCAGTTAGCCAATCGATTAGATATGGCGGGTGATGATCACCTCCCGCCAAGCCTACAAATAGACCCCCCGCTCTTCAACTCGGCCAACCCCTGGGCCACGACGCTAGAGCAGCTCCGCGACCTGTACCGCTGTGCCGCGACAGGCGCCGTGACGACGCGCACAGCGCTCCTGGAGGGGTTCCCGCATGACGAGGACGTGCATCGCTATGCGATCTTCGAGGCGGGGACGCATCGGGTTTCGGGGGGTAAGGTTTATGCGAATGACATGCTCAGGGGGGATGCAAGCCTGAACACCCTGGGATATAGCCCTATACCGCTGGACGGATATCTGGGATTCATACGGCGGATTAATGAGGAGGAGGTGAATGCGGAGGTGCAGGAGAACGAGGGGAGGAGGAGGAGAAGGAAACCGTTCATCGTCTCCGTCACAGGCACCCCGGACGAAGTAGCCGAGTGCTATCGCCGCATCGCGCGGTGCGCGGGGGACATCGGGATACCGCTTGCCATGGAGATCAATCTCTCGTGCCCGAACATACCGGGCAAACCACCACCTGCGTACGAAGCGGAAGCGTTGAGGGGGTATGTGAGGCGGGTTGCGGAGGTCGTGGGGGAGGAGGAGAGTCACGAGAGCGAAGATGGAGGGGCTGTAGAGGAGGGTGTAGAGGGCAAGGGCAAGGTCAAGGGAAAGGGCAAGGGCTTCGCGATCCCTTGGGGTGTGAAAACCCCGCCGTATACGCATGCCGGACAGTTCGACATGTTCATCTCTTCCCTGCGGGATCGCGCCGGAAAAGGGCTGCCGACGACGACGACAACAATATGTCCCCTCAGCTTCGTCACGGCGACGAATACCCTCGGCTCGTGCCTCTTGCTACTCAGCGAGAGCGAGAGCGAGGGCGAGAGCACACCATTCTCCCCGGCCCTACCAGGCCCAGGCATCGGTGGCCTGGCCGGGGCACCGCTACACCCGCTCGCGCTGGGAAACGTGGCGACGCTCCGACGCATGCTGGACGCGGACCCCGCGACGCGACACGTCGTCGTGCTCGGGATCGGCGGCGTCGCGGACGCGGAGGGGTACGGGCGGATGAGAAGCGTCGGCGCGGCCGCCGTCGGCGTCGGCACGGCGCTTGGGATCAAGGGGTTGGGCGTCTTTGGGGAGATTGGGGATGCATTGCGGGGTGCGTGGGAGGGATAGGGGAAAGAGAGAGAGAGGCGATGATTGATTGATTTGAATATGAATAGCCTGTGATGTGTTAACTTAACTTATCTCAGGTTCCGTCCTTCGCAATGGAATAACAGTAAAGCTTTTTTTCAAATCATGGGTAAGCCATGCTCTATTGTGAGGTACGCTTTTGTCTTTACGTTCGTGGGCAGAATATAGAGATCTGGATGAGAATTTAGGGAATGAGGCTCGGTTATCTGTTATACTCAAATGAAATAGCATAAGCTTGGATTATGTCCTACTATTGATCTTACTCGATGTTGTGAGGATTCCGACGAGTAGATCTATTCATCGCCTTGTTCGCCTAGGAGCTTGCAAAGCGAAGACAAGTTAGGCTGCGCCGAATACAGTGTGGTGGTCGGTTCTGGGATTCATTTTTTCTGGATGTAATGTATATAACTATATAATTTCGCATTTTGGATTCATATCTACAGTATTAACAACATAATTACCAACTTCCACTTCAAACAGGTTCTTAGTTTTTACCGACAGTACAGTATCAACAAGCAATTAATTCGATGGAGCCAACCGGGCCTTGCCGTCCCAAGGTTTCAAAAGAGTCAAAAAAAATTCAGTTGAACGGCGAGAACCGCAGCGAGTTCCGCTCCGAGTTCGTAGCTTGGGTCCAGGATCATCTCGTGGCGATCAAGGTGCTCGCCTGCTTTCCTTTCCCATGTTTCTTGATTCCGTGCAGGCAGACCCGTAGGTCCCTTGACCTTCTCATCAAGCGGAGTAAATCGTGGTGAGTAACTTTCATTGGTGCGAGCCGAGGTCGCATTGGTCATGCACCGGTCCGATGGTTACTGCATACAAAGGGTTGCAACAAGCAAGAAAACGAAAAGTATATCCTGGCACCGATGCAAGCATAGCCATGAGTATCTGCTGTCCAGACGGGCGAGATTTGGATCCGCTTCCCGTTCCTAACGCCTGCATATCTGTGTATGAGCTGCCTTTTCATAACCTCATCGCATAAAATTTAATGCATCAGTGTTTGCGAGATTACATGATCCTGGTGACGCTCATCTTGTCTCATACAACGGTATCAAAATCATCATCTCTATACTATACCATCTTACAAGATGAGATGAGAGCAGCTGGCTCGCCAACTAGTCCATCTCCGTCTGAATTCATGAGCCCAACCGTGATTTGGTTCTGCTACCAGGTAGTCTGGGTCAGAATACCCGTCGGGTTTAATCCGATGAAGCTTGACGATTGTTGGCCGGTATTGCTGCTATGCAGGTAAACTACTACATCAAAAAGAGCAAATTACCCAAAACTCAGCTCATATATCGCGTCACGCGAGATTCTGCCTTGGGCAGGACGCATCATGTACTTCACACATGTATTAGCAAACCTAGGCAGTACTTCTCTCCGATAAATCAATCCACATGGCTTCATCGGGTCTCGGTTGGACCTTCTCGTGCCAAGTTTCCATTCCTCTTAAGAGGCCATCAATCTCATGATCGATGTCAGAGCACCCTGTCTGTCTCTTGTCCAACTATCTGTCTACGCTCACTTGTACACATACTGTAGTTGTGCTACACTCGTTAACTATCCGTTCTCAACGACCTGGGTAATACGATAATCCTTCTCTTCTATACTCTCGCTGTTGAAGACTTTCACACATACACTTGTGAACCGATATCAGGACATGATGAAGACGACTGTTCTCTCCATAGCCGTCCTGGCCGTCACTGTCTCGGCTGACACTACCACGACCACGGCGACCACCACGACCACAGCGTGTGCTGCGGAAGCTATCCTCGATGCGTGTCTCGACACGACCGAAGGCTATATCAGCCTGTGTCAAAGCCAAGACTACAGCTGTCTTTGCGAAAAATACACCACCGTCATGACGTGCGTCTAAGCGCCCTACCAGAAGAAGTGTTTCTCTTGTATAGGTTCGCTAATAGAACAATAAAATAGCTGCTTCGCCAACTGCCCGAACGACGACCGACAGTATGCCATCGACAGCGAGCGGCAGCTGTATTGGTGAGTTTGAAATTCTCACCTGGAACTTGAATTTCGTCTCAGTTCATCTACGTATCTGAATACCTCATCACTTTGCTCAGTTTATGTACCTATCCATGTCTCATGAATACACCCCCGCCCCCTTTTACACAAAGTAAAAATACAGACAGACTCTATCTAACACCAAACCCAAAAACCCCAGCGCCGACGCAAGCGCCTTCTCCACCAAGGTGACGATCTCTACGACGTGGACCCCGACCGATTCGGTGCCGACGAACTCGGCCACCGCGACGACGACGAACGACTCCGATTCTGGGGGGTCCACGGACGATAACAACGGCGGCGCCGCCACCACCAGGACGTTCGGCGGCGGCGACGGCACGGCGACGGACGGCGGCTTCCCGACGGCGACCGCGGGCGCGGTGAACATCGTCGCCGTGGGACAGAACGGTCCCGGGCTGCTGGCTGCTTTCGGCATGGCTGCGGCCGCGCTCTTCTAAGGGGCAGAGAGGGGAAAGTGGGATGGGTGGGAAAGCTTGACAGTTTTTTTTAATGAGTTGTGGTTGTGGTGTTGGCGCGCAAGACATAATAATAGAAGAAGAAAACGAAGCGTATTAAAGTGAAACGCGGGTTATCTCTACTACTACTACGTAATTTAAATATCTATCTAGATCAGAGTCACCCATCTCCGGGCCACGAACCCGTCAACCAGGTTTTTGTTTCTCATGCTAGGTACGCTGGCTTTCCATCTATCTACCAAGTTCGACGCGAGACGGAAGTACATTTGCCGTTTATGAAAGCTCCAGAATGTTTGTCTTAGTGTACCAGTCTGATACGCCTATCCCCCCGATGTCACGATCATATAAGTCATTTTACCTATATGTTTTCTTCGGCCTGCTTCTGCCAAGAAACCGAATCAGTGTGATGATAACTGTGTACTAGCGTGATCAATCCTCCTTCCTACCAGCTAGTTTAGTCTTAATGATTAATGATGCTGTATCGCCTTTCTACTTACATGACCTGAGTTCAACTTATCTTTCTACCCTTCTACCTTCATTCGCTGCGAGGGGACTGAATGAGATATCAGATACCGACGTAGGCGAGTTAAGGACAAAATCTCGACATAACGGGCTTAGCGAAAACGGTACATAGACAATAGAATTAGGCGATAGCATAACTCGTCTTCACCGTGCGTGATCTTCGGATCCGTCCTAGAGGTGGATTCCCAGATTCTCCTCAAGATTTGTGGATATAGTTTGCCGATGTCTGCTTCGAAGCAACGTCTTGTGACGTGTTGGTATATTTGAGATATAGGGAAAGAGAGAGAGAGGAGCAAGTTCGAAACCGAAGGCCAATATCGGGCTTTTATGAATCTACGCAAGGGACGAGGCAGGCAGAGTTAAGAGGCCAGATATGATCGTCTATGCTCAGGGAATCGTTCGAGAAATAGCAGTGCAGCGGATTGAGGGATAGGATTCAAGATAGACAGGGCGTTTCTACTATTTGTCTAACGAAGAAGATTCACAAAACAAGTATACTCCATACATGTGAATGTATTCATCGTATACAGCAAGCTATGACCTCCTTCAAGTCAAAAGTACGTCGGTTGTTCCTGGAGGTCACGAATTAGGATTGCGAGGGACGACGGGCGGATGTCTCTCCTAGAAAAGTCCCGTCACGAGAAAGGTGGGCGAGGTTGAAGTTGAAAATGCAATTTCGTGCTTCTAGTCCTGGTGCGTACACTCGAGCACCGTGAATATGTACAATGGCCCTCGACAAATGAAACGGTCCTCTAGTGTGTATCGGCTCGTACCTTCTCTCACTCTTGTTTTACTTCCTGTACCACATGCGGGTGATTCTGGTCTCCCTCATCTTCCGCTGTAGTTGGAAGATGCCGTACATTAGAGCTTCACTGGTGGGGGGGCAGCCGGGGACGTAGACATCGACGGGGACAATGCGGTCACAGCCTCGGACGACACTGTAGCTGTAGTGGTAGTAGCCGCCTCCGTTGGCACAGCTACCCATGCTGACGACCCATCGGGGCTCGGGCATCTGATCGTAGACCTGGCGCAGGGCGGGGGCCATCTTGTTGGTGAGGGTGCCGGCGACGATCATGACATCGGACTGACGCGGCGAGGCACGGAAAATGATACCCAGACGATCCTGGTCATACCGTGGGGTGGACAGGTGCATCATCTCGACGGCGCAGCAGGCGAGACCGAAGGTCATGGGCCAGAGCGACGACTGGCGGGCCCAGTTGGCGACTTGGTCGAGAGTGGTCAGGGCGTACTGCATGACGCCCTTCTTGGGCACCTGGCTCGCGAGCGGCACCTCCTTTCGTTGGCGGGCGACACCGGAGTGGCCATGGGGCGCCACCGACGTGGTGGCATCCTTCTTCGAGGTCGTCGAGATGGGGGCAACAGACTGGAGGGGAGCGATGCGCGATGTCGGGTTCGCTGTGCACGATACAGAAACAGGTCAATCAATATGAGCTTCAATTGATGATGTGCAGTGGCGGAGGGGGGAGGAAGCTGGTCGAGCTGGTCACAAACCTCTCATAGCCAGGGTGGCTACCCTTCTCGAAGACGCCAGCATCTTTCCTCGGCTCCGGTGGACACAGCGTGTGTTGATTTACTAGGATGAACGGGAGATGTGCACGATGGCGTTGTACTTAGTTTAGGAATGAAGCGGAGAGGGGGTCGTTGTGAAGGCGAAAGGGAATGCTCGAGGAGCTCCGACTCTGAAGTGCACTCAATCAATCAATACATTCGCCTCACGCGAATCGAGCTTTCCCTTTCGCTCAATTGACGTTGACGACTCGGCTGTAGGTGCTTTTCGCCGCCTCACTAAGCAAGAAATACTGCGCTCTGAGTGGCCCGAGCAGCTCCCGGCGCCAGTTTTTCGGGCACCCGATCCCGTCTGTTTCCATCTGGCAGATTTCCTTCCTTCTCAATATCCGATCTACGGCTTCTTCCTCGGGTGTAAGGGAAGTTGTTACAGGAACCTAAGAACCCATCGAAACTACCTGCATGCCATTATTAGAGCTCTCGATGTGAGGGATCTGTTCTCTTACGTCTGAATAACTCTAGTTAACATCGCTGTAATCAGTTGTATTTCGACTACCTACATACCGACCTCTCTTTACCCGGCATGACACAGAAGCTTTGGGGACTAGACATGTTGTGAAAGTCCAGACGAGGTATTTTTTGAACTCAGCCTTGTATGATTTTTTTCCCGGTTGCCTGGGTTGATTTTACTTTGCTCTTCGGTACGTTGTTAGTTTTGTCGTTGTACCATTTTCCCAATAAATTCCCGTACCCATCTTGGTTTCATGGCGCGCTCGGTAGACTAGCAATGCAATGCCTATGAATCCGACTTCAAGAGTGCTTGACTGTTTTCGCAACAAGCATAAACCGCAGTATGGAAAGAGGTATGCGATCTAGTCAAATTGCATGCAGAGATATACTGGGTTGGCATTGAGACATCGAAGCCGACTAGGATCCTGCGAGAGACGCTCGGCATTCTAGACTTGCTGGTTGAGTTGGCTGCTTAATTTCGCCGGCGAATTGAGAGAGCTCTGGCCGGCCAATTTATTACTCAAGGGTGCCGACGTGGTCACTACCCTTGTCTGACCAGCAGCTATGATAGAGTCAGGCCCACGAAGGTGGCACTAGTTAGTGGTCGGCTGGCATGAAGGCATATGCTATCAAATGTGGTAGGTATTCGCGAATTATTATCACAAGACTGGGGGACCATCACTAAGTACAAGAATCATGAACGACATATCATCATGCAGTGATGACTCGCTCTGCTTCGGTCTACCAACATGGCCTGTATTGGTTGGGTAATATAATATACATATATAAATCCTAGGTCTGCTCCGGAAATGGTTGGCTCGCTTCCCGAGATGGGGGATAGATGGCTGAGTCAGTATGTGGCTTTTGTGAGTTGGGGTAGACAACTGGGTAGACAGCTGAACAAACAACTCAACTCGTTACACGTGATCGACACCGTTAGCAATTAGCTCGTGTTTCTACATGCATAACACAATGCCTAAAGCAGCCACCTACAGCAGTTCCAATTGGCAGGGTTGTGTGGCCTTTCACACCGATATTTGAGTTATATTCCTTTGAGTTATATTTCCTCGAATCATCAAAATCGTCGTCGACTATCGTTGCAGGTCGACACGAAAATGTGATTGACTAAGCCATATTATAGCATCGGTCCCATCTCATTGGATGTGTAGGGTCTGCTATACCAAGCGGTGTGTTGCCAAGTTGTCCCGCATATCGTGGGTAGGGTAGGACAAGACCGTCGGCCGGGGTCACAAATCCCATTCGTGGCAAAATCGAGGAGTGGGATAGATTTAATACCAAATTACATATCGTTAACTAAGGGAAAAGAAATTGGAAGTTATTTGAGTACGTAGTACATATATCAGCACTACCTCCTTTACCCGGGGGGATGGATGACCCCCTGGGATTGAGACAAAAAGCTGTGCAAGTGTAACCGTGCTGGGTGGATACCAAGAAAGAACATGACCAAATCCATGCCTCTGACTGAGGCCTGCTGTACAGGCTAGTTACAGTACAGTATATTGACACACCTCAGGTAACTTGTACAGAGCTAGTACACGACTGTTCAGACAAAGTAAACCCATTACGTGGAAGATAATGGCTTATACAAGCGATGAACGGATTTTCGATGTTCTGTAAAGTAAAAGAGAAGTATATGAGAATACGTTAGTTCTAAGGGGTTGATGAATCAACCAGGGAGCTGCGGGTAGAATTGTACCCTCGACCCCGGAAAATCCGGGGAAAAGTAAGATGGTCCCCGTTGCCCGCTACGGCTAGGACGAAAAGGGCCGTGAGGATCTTTTAGCGAGCCAATGGGGATCGAGTAATGCCGTCGGCTTTTGATGACCGGGCTAATCCTAGCGAATGGTTGGGGACTCTTGGCACTGTAGCACTACGCCGTCTCCTGGACCTTAGCGCTGGCCGATCCAACATATTGCATTGCAACAACGTCATGCCTGTTGTCCTTCTTCCTCCTGGACCTGGTCGAATCCAGATCGAGTCGCCAAAATGGCTACCAACAAGCCTGGACCCGGACAGGACCCGGAGCAGCAGAAGTACATACGGATTTATGCTTATGTGCCAGTGACACACGCCAATGCATGCGTCTACACCACGCCAATTCAATTCGTTTCTAGTCACCGTTTCTATGTCAATCATAGTCTCGTCATCAGTATGCGAGGCATCACTGGCTCACCTAGTTGTTGCTTGGCAGCAAATTTTACCAGAATTCCCAGGGGATATCTTTCTCCTCGTGAAAAACTAAACTGGACGCTGTACGTAAAGTATACACTAACAAGTAACTACCTACTTAGACTCATCCTACAGTAGAGAGTACAGTACGTCCAGCTCGGCTCTTGGGTCGGCACTGCATTTCTAGATATGTCATATGATCTGCTCTACTAACAAAAAGAGACTCGGCACTCGGGTCTCACGACAAAGGAGAACGGCGAACGGCTCGACTCAAATAACGGTCCATCCTTCTGATCGGATGAAGCTGCCCATCCTTATTTCTTGATCTACCGTAACGTAACGGTGCTGCTGACATCAGCCGCCCGTCTCATCGTTGCATACATACATACATACATACATACGTACCTCCCCCCAGCAACACCCCCTTGCCAGGTTTAGGTGATTTGTTTCGTTGCATTGTCTGCTCTGCCTGCCGACACTACAAGTACGTACATAGCCTACCTCCCTCATACCGGCGGCAACAACTCTTTCTTCTTCGACACGCCCAGGGTATTAGGCTGTCCAGCAGCGAAAAAATCGAGAGAACGGCTATCCATCGTATTTATGATCCTGTGCTGTGCGTCGTGGCTCCCTCCAACCTTGACGAGTTTCTTCATCGGTGTACAACATATAGCCTAGACTACAGCATACCTACGGCCAGACCATGGCATACAGCACCCATACCTAATTAAAGAAAGACGCCGCTACCTAATCCTTGTCCTGTATTATACCTACTGTACGGTCACGATTCGTTTCCGCATATGCGTCGGGATCATCACAGGATATTGGCACGTACCTTATTGCACCGTATAAGTACGCCACACTCCCTGCATCCTGACAACCTACCTGAAAGCCTGGTGTCTTGACCGCCCACTCGTTCTTTGCATCCTCCCCGGCTCCTTTCGACGATATTCAGCATACCTCAATACGGTATCTTCGACAGAAATCGCGCAGCTATTCTCTACTGAGCACCCTCCGCTTGTCCCATCGTTCTCATCCTCGTTCCTCCCGCTTCCCCAATCCTATTAGTACGGCACTAGATAGCGAGTCTACCATCGATACATCTTCGTCCGTTTCAACTCCTCACATAACTACTTCGTACATAGTAGATCCCCCTTCTGGGTCACGACAGGTACAGGTTTTGTCGGTGGGCCGCAATCCCCCACTCGAATTGATCCAAGTCGTACCCAAGAAGCCGAGCTCCACCCTTGTCGCCGCACTAAAGCTAGCAATCTCACTAACCGGATCCCATCTTCAAATACTGACGAAAGCCCTATGACTGGGTCTGTGCCTTGCGCATCACCAGCCTTCACTTCTAGATCCTGATTCCAGGCCTGGTGGCCAGCGCATTCGCAGTCTGTTCGACCTATTTTCGAACATGTCATCTCTTTTCATGTATACGTTTTTTTACTTATAGCATAACGATCGCTCCTACTTTTGCCCCGTACGAGCCGGCGGCTCTCGATAAGACGTATCTCGCCGCCTAGCATAGCCGATGTCATGCTTTTAGGCATGAACTGATGGCATTTCCCGACCGCGAGGGTCGTTCTCAAGTATGAATTCGTCGGTGTTGAATAGTTTGTCGGCTGGTGGCTACCCGGATCGCGGCCCTGTCGTTTTCGCTGTCACGACGGGAACTTTCGTTTTGGCTACCGTATTTGTCTGTGCGAGACTAGCCTGTCGGACATTCATCGTTCGGCAGGTTTCCTGGGACGACTATTTCATCATAATTGCCTGGGTTCTCGCTTTCGGCCTCAGCTTCGCCATCGATTATGGTACCGCGAAAGGACTTGGTCGGCATGATGCCAATATCAGTACCGAGAACTGGGACCCTCTTAGGCGTTCCGAATATACCTTCACCGTATTATACGTGCGTTATACTCTAAACCCCGACTGTGAATATTTGCCTGATATCTTGTAGAACCCAGCCTTAATGGCTTTCAAAACATCAGTACTTGTCTTCTATCTCCGGCTATCGAAAAACACGCAAAAGGTACTTAGGCTAGCTTCTTGGGCCGTACTTGTGATCGTGAATCTGGCTGGCACTGTATTGACTCTGCTCAACATTTTCCAATGCGATCCTGTGGAAGCTGGTTTCAACAGGAGTCCAGGAAAGTGTATTCCTCTCTTGACGGAGTTTATTTGTTCGGCCCCCGTCAATATAGTTACTGATCTTGCGATCCTTGCCCTGCCTCTACCTGTTTTGACGAGTATGAGGCTACCCCCGCGGCAAAAGATCATCTTGATCATGACTTTTGCTGTGGGTATTTTCGTCAGTATTGTAGATGTGATTCGCATCTATTATCTTCAGAAAGCCATTAACGACGTTCCTTCAACAACACCTATGAGCGGCGCAGATGTAGCATTTGGCGGTTCGCCTGAGTTCTCTTGGAATGCATCGCTGGCACTTTTATGGTCGGCTGTCGAGGTGAACGTTGGGATCGCCTGCGCCTGTATTCCGACCCTGAAGCCTTTGATCATTCGCATCCTTCCCGCTATGCTCGTTGATCCGGACGGCAGCGGCCGTCGGGTATCTGATACGACCGATAAAACACCGACCGTACAATCCTCTTATGGACACGAACCCACGATTACCGGGCTCAACGCTGCCCAGGGTGAACCCTCCGTCCCAAGTCAACTTTATCAACCCGAAAGCGATATTGATGCGCAGATATCAGCCATGGAGTTTCTCACCACACCAGATATGTTGAAAGAGGGAGGAACAGATCAGAACCGCATCCCTATGACAAACAATACAGCAACTACAGGTAGTCTAGAAAGATCGGGGGTATATTTTGGCTTCGTCAACATGCGGAAACCTAAAAGCATGATCCGAACATCCGTCAAGGACTCGCTCAAATACTGCACAATAGTCTCGATCCTCTTCCTACTATGGGGTTTTTCGTACGGACTCCTTAACACACTATCGAACGTCGTGGCTCAGATCGCCAATATGACCGTTGCAGAGACGTTGGGCCTTACCAGCATTTACTTTGGTGCTGGGTATTTCTTTGGGCCCCTTCTAGTTGGCGAGTGGATTTTGCGGCACGATGAACATCGAAGGCTCGAGAAGAGACGAAGAAATGGCAATTTCGATGATAGCATAGGCGGCTTT
The DNA here is from genome assembly GCA_022495115.1 of Xylaria castorea. Classification (NCBI taxonomy): domain Eukaryota; kingdom Fungi; phylum Ascomycota; class Sordariomycetes; order Xylariales; family Xylariaceae; genus Xylaria; species Xylaria castorea. The sequence continues at coordinate 100,545 of MU382653.1, read as the reverse complement.
AAGGCTACTTTCAGTAAGTAAGCCCCCGTTCACGCAGCCTTTTTCCGAACCAGCCTTACCTCCAGTACTCTCACTTGTGTAAAATGCTGATCTATTTGCAGTGTTTGGATTGTGTATCTACGGCATTGGGACTATTATATTTTGGCCGAGCGCTGTGCTTACTTCATTTCCTGGGTTCCTTATTTCCAACTTCGTTGTCGGTTTTGGGCTGGCTGTTTTAGAAAGTATGTACTTTGGAATTGTCTTTAATTCCTTTCTTTCATTTTCCCCTTATGAGACGCAACCTTTTCCCCTTTATATATGTACAACTGATATGCGCTCTGCTATAATCTTTACTACATATGGCAGTTATTAACTCTTTTTCTTAATAGCCGCGGCGAACCCATTCATAATACTCTGTGGTCCCATGGATTATGCGGAAATGAGACTCCTATTATCACAGGGCGTTCAGGCTACAGCCACCGTCTTGAGTGGGGTCCTTGCTCAGAAGGTGTTTTTCGTCGAACTCAGCACCCGCGATTCCATAGGCTCAATGACTCTCATTGATGTACAGTGGACGTTCTTGGCTATTACGCTTCTCTGCGTTGCACTAGCCCTATTATTTTATTACATGCCGCTGCCGGAAGTTACCGATGCGGAGATGGAGAACTCAACGCGATATCTGCCTGTTGACCCAAAGAAACGTAGCTTCTTCGGGTTTCAATTGAGAACCTGGAGCCTGGCTCTGGCGGTCATGGCTCAATGGTTCTACGTTGCTAGTCAGGAGACAATGAGCGTTTTCTTTCGGAACATTCTAACACCTAGTTTGGACGCACCAGTGGTATCACCAACGAACATGATACGAGACACTTCGGCGGGGCAAGAAGGCTTGAGTTTGAGCACTGCTGATTACCTTCTCATTGCTCACACTGCCTTCGCTCTCTCCCGCTTCCTCGCAGCCTACCTTGCGTACTTATCACCAACTCATCCTAAAGTACCCCAACCCCGGACTATATTGAACCTCTGCGCCGGATTTAGTATTATTTCCGGTGTCCTAGTAGCCGCTCTCCGTCCAAGAAATCCAAACCTACTAGTCATCCCGGTTGTCCTATTCTTCTTTTTTGAAGGGCCCATGTGGCCCTTGATATACACACTCGGGCTCCGTGGCCAAGGCAAACGCACCAAACGAGCAGCTGCATTTATTACCATGGGGGGATCAGGGCCAGCCTTCTGGCCGTTTGTTGGTGAGTGCACAATCTCCCTTGCACTACGCCCTTTTCCTACATACTTTTGCCGAGATTAGTAGTCTATCTTTCTCCTTATGCTACAGTGTACTAATGGGGCATCTCGCAGTATATGGCATCCATCAGAAAGGTGCCAGCTATCAAACCGCCTTTATAGTAGTCCCTGCTCTCTTGGTAATCTCGGGTCTCTTCTCTCTATTCCTTGATCTTAAGCGTGACGCAAGAGCTTTAGTTGATGCGCGTATTGGCCCCGAACAACAACAAAAGATTCAAGATCGTGCGAATCGTGAGATGGATCTGGATGCGATTATTGCGGCGAGGAGGCGAGCGTCAGTGAATGGGCTAGACGAGTTCAACGGCCCCGGTTTCGATTACGAGAAGTTTAACTTAATCAAGAGATTGTCAGTGGCTTTAACGAAACACCGAAGAGGCTCCGAACCGACTTCTACCGAACACGGGGAATCCAAGAGCAGCAATTCGGAGAGAGGTTAAAAAGGTCATCCAGGACGTAAGAGCTTAAGCGATCATTGACACTCAAGTCCTACTTATAGACGGGAGAGAGACGAATCATTTCGGACCTTGTCCGTGTTCTCTAAAATCCGCCTTCGACAGACAGTCCGCAATGCATGGAGAGGGTTCCTGCCTGATAGTCAGGGCGGCAAACCCGCACATCGACATTTCTGTGGTCGAATGAGCGAGTCGAATGGCAGGTGAAAAGCCACAAGCCATGACAGACCTAGCGACTTGGCCATTTCGGCCAGGATATAGACGTTGATCGTCTATCACGGTCTTCCAAAGCCGCTGCTCGGACGCCGCGAGCTACTAAGGAGACTGAGTTTTAGTGGAAGGACGGTATATTTTCGAGGCTTCGGGGGTAGCAGTATGGCACTTAGTGGTCTTCTCAAGCCACACCGCTACCTTGTAGAAAGCCCGGTATCTGCTTTCCAGGTGTGAGAGCAGGTGCCTCTCTCAAATGAGATTTTAGATAGGGAGGATTGCATAGCGTATAGTTTTGATACCCAAGTAGTTGCGACTACTCAATTGATGATTCACATGGATTTCTACGTAATACTTATTAAGCTTTTGGGGGGAAAACACGGAGAGTTACTTGCCTTGCGTGAATTCCGTATGTGCTTGCTCTTTTGATTGACAAGGGAATGAACATTTGTTAGAATTAAGCGACTCCAATATAACTATATTAATGAAAATCTAGCTAGGCTACTTAAGCTAATCTATATTACTATATGAGAGGTTACGTGACTAACCTTCGAAGATCTACCGAAAGGGTTTTAACCACCCTTGTGAATAACCTCATCAGTGTCCACTTTACTACCACAATTATCCCTTTGATGGCCCATTCGGCTCAATGACCCACTAAGCACCCTTGCCAAGGTCCACACCACCCCCGCTAACACAAGTTACATAATATAACGATATCTATCCACGCTTTTACTGCAAAAGTGCTTAGTATCATTAGTTATCCTTGGTACCTCTAGCATGGGCAGAATTAGGTAGAAAAGAATGTACCTTATATATGTTGATTTCATTGGTTACTAAAAGTCTTGGCAAGTACTGGAGCCGAATGGGCCATTAAAGGGATAGATCGCTTTAAATCAATACGCATGTAACTTTCCACTAACGACCTCTGGCTAGGAAAGGATCGGTAACTTATCCCTAATAGCTTCGATCACCGTGACTTCCTTTTCTTGAACATACTTCCTCTCCTTATTCTCAATCTCAATACTCACAATATCCTCGATTTTGGAGAGCCCGTTGGACTTGAACAAGATCCAAGGAGCAATGTAGAGCAAGCCCCCCTGTTTCTCAGACATATGCGTTTCAAATATCTCTCGTATTCGAGCCGTCTTTTTCAAGTAAGTAAACTGCGCCGGGCTCAGGGTGCTCTGTGCGTTCTCGGAATGATAGTACAGCCAGTCTAGAAGGGTTGCGGAGATAGCCGCGAGAATGGGGGTCGCGTACGACGTTCCTGAGCGGCATTCTGCCTTGCCCTGCCAGCTTAATCTAACTCCTAGTCCTAGGGTACCATAGTTCGCTTTTGCCTCGGTCGCGGGGTTGATTGAGTCGAAGCCTCCCAATCCGTCGAGTGCGTGGACACAGATGACGCGCTCGTCTCTCGCGGGGTAGGTTCGCGGGTCGTTGAGCCCGTAGTTGGATGCCGAGGCAAAGATAATGGCCTTGTCTTTGCAGTCTATGATGGCAGTTTCCAGAGCGGAGATGTGCTCGCGTGATCCAAACGACATGCTGATGATGTCCACTTCTTCCTTAAGGGCCCAATGGAAAGCGTCGACAACCTTGGTAGTATCGCTGAATGTCATGCTTTTAGAAACTTTGGCGATGTAGAGATCTGCATCTGGCGCATATTTTAGGAGAAGGTAGGCTAGCCACGTCCCATGGCCAACTTCGTCCTGAACAGCGTCGCCTTCGCCCGGCCAGTACTTTTTGATCGGATTCGTCTCCAGAGAGCCGCTAAATCCCTGGTTCTCTCTTGACTCGATGACCTCGGAGAGGGCCTCATCCAGCCACTTGTCCCCCTCGTCGATACCTGTGTCTAGCACTGCAATCCTCAGCCTCCGGCGCCCCCCTCGGCGGCCGGTCATCTTAGGCGCAATGAAGTGTTTCCTGAAGGTGGAGAAGTTATCAAAGAATGTTTTCGCACGGGCTTCGGCTAAGCTAGACATATGAAAATCAGTGACTGGTGCACCTGCATTCATCGAGACGCGGAAACATACGCATTAGCTGTTGGTGGAACGAGGTCATCAAAACAAAAAACATTGCCCGATATAGAGCCATCTCTGTTAGATGAGCCATCTCTGTTATATGAGACAGCTGGCGGCTGTACAGCGTTTGTCGTCGGCCCGGGAATATCGAAAGGCCCATGTCTATGTTTCTTAATAGTAGAGTGGGACCTTCTGTAGCTGATTTCGAGGGGTCGAACCACGCTCTGGAATATCTTCTTCCGCAGGTCATCGAATGTAAGCTCTGAACTGGCCGCTCGTCTTGACCTCGAAGTAGCCTTTGATCGAGGTTGAGCGAGAGTGCTGGGTTTGGACGGTGGTTTAGTGAGTTCAACGCATCCTCTGATGGCCTCCGCGTATTCGGCGTTACCCCGTGTCTCGATATCTTGCGCTCCATCCAACAACTGGATTTCAAATGATTCGGCTTGCTTCGGCAGGAAGAGCGAACCGGTCTCAATTTCGACTAGGAGCTGGGCGAAGGATAGCAGGTAGCGCCGGTACTCAACTGTGGTAAGTTTCAGCGTCGTAACGGGCTTGCTGAGAACGAGGGAGGTGGCGATGTACGGAAAGTGTATGTTGAAGATCTGGGCGCCCGTCCTGGTCCGCTTATGCAGGAAGTGGATTGATTTGGCGGTCCATTCCTGGCGCATCCACGAGCTATATAACAGGTGAAGCAGGCAAAGCCCGATGGAGAAGGCCAGCACAGCCTTATCTTCTTTTCCAAACAGGCCGCGCTCCCCACGACCAAGCACGCCGCGCTCGAGCAGTTCGGCAAGCGATATAGTTGGATACGCGTCGGGGAACGGGGATTGGGAAGTACGCGGGTTTACAGGGGTCAAAAGGAATTTCGGGGTAAACAAGATGCTTTTGACTTCTGGAGAGTGGCTGCTGATGGCAAAGTCGCAGAGATAAAATTGCTCGTCATCATTCATTACTCTAACAAACCATATCAGCACTACCCCTGCGATCTTGGGTTCGAGACGGCCCGCTTAGCCGTGATGGAACTGCCTACCTTGGAACGGACATGAACTCCCCTTCCCGCCATTCTTCGGACGGGAGCAGGTGCGGACATTTAGATACGAAAACGGAAAATCTCACATAATCGTTCGCTTCTCGACGGTTGAGCCCGCGGCCGTCTAGCTGAAGCCTCACAAGATGGCCGTCTTCGCGTGCGTTCTGACTGAGCAGATAGAAGAGTTGTGAGGAAGTATCCCAGGGCCGACGGTAGTCCCAATGGCACATGGTCTCCTCAGTCCGAGTGTCAACCTGCCTGGGCGGGTCGGCGGTCGAGTTAGCGTCCAAGAAGCTTTTGTAAAGCCATATAGTTAGCTGCTTTATTTCGTCAACCTGTTCGTGGGTGTGGCTGGTTCGGACAAACTGCCGGCACAGTAGACATGGATTTATTTCCTTTCCGTGTTGCTGGACCATGATTCCCAACGCGTCAAGTTTAGGATACTGGACCGCTGTGCTATACTCGTCTTCAAAGCTGTTGGCTCGCGGCAACGGAGACGGCGGATCAGGATTAGCACCTCGCATTGTCGTAGCGAAGGACTTGTAAGGCGAAAAGTAGGAAACCACGGAAGCAGAGAGGCCAGATACGGCCGAAAGAATGGACCCATACGTTGCATTGGTCGCAGCGTCCTGGAGCACATCGTCACTGCTGTCCCCATCGTCCAAAATCTCCTCATGGACCAGTTTTTCAAACGCATCCAGCAGACTAGATAGGTTTGTTTTGCATGATGCGAAGCGATCCCGTGGTAGTAGGCCGGGCGGCCTTATCTTCCCTATTTCCTCCAAATCGAGACTAAGAGTCTTGAGTTTTTCTTCGAAGGGAACATTGTGTCTGTCGAGGGTATTATTGGCCTGCTCAAGATCGCCCGTGCACACATCCCTATTCTGGCTGATTGGTGTCCACGTCCCCCGAATGCCTGAGACAAAGACGGGAAGAACGTCAACGAAGACACGCCACTCAGGAATCTCTCGGTCAAGAATCTGAGACATCTCGTCATCGCCCCTTGCTCTTTGAGTTTCACGCGTTATGAAGGGAGTGGGTGATATCTAGCTGAGATTGAGACGAGTGTTAAGGCTGTGATGTGTCTGAAGGTGGCGGCGCGCGGGCATGACAGGTTAGCTCGCATATCCGCCGAGGGTGGCGTCAAGCGGGTGAGCTACCTTGTCAGAATACATAGTAGCAGCGCTGACCATCTTCCTGGCGGCATGTTGATAACATCCCTACCGGGCTCAGTCTGCGACCAACTCAGGTAGATTTTTCGAGAGAGCCGGCAGCAGAGTCGGAGCTAGCGATCTGAGCGGTCATAATTATTTCACTTCCCAAAGACATTAATGTTGCGCATAGGACGCAAATTGTGAGAGGGAATGAGGGCATATCGTACAAGTCCCGGGCCTTGTACCTACTGCGTGGCTTGACTGCGCTCCCTTGGTCATTGGTAGTTATTTGGCGACCCATGCAAGGGGTGTTCAGCTACAGAGAATTGCTGCATGTATGATTACCCCGCCCGACCCTTCAACGCCAGCCTGGGCACCCACGAATGTGGTATTGACTCATGGTGACTGTTGCAATGGGCTTCCAGGAGAACGAGAACGAAAATGAGAACGGCTTGCTGCATGGAACGGAGCGCTGTAATAGTCTTTTCGAGGCTCTCTTGGCCAAATTCCCTAGCCGCCAAGGAGATGACTACCGGGTCGCGTTGGATTCTCACCAGCGCTTTCAAGCCCGGATACCGAGTCTCCTTGAAAGCCTCACGGACATGGTCGGTGATAAGGGCGTTTCGATCCGGCAAGTCGTCAAATCAATTGAGGCCAACCTTCATTGGAGTAAGTTGACATCCTATCCTCAGCCATGATGGTAAGAAGGGTATTGCTTAACTGACTTGTTACCTTGAAGTTCTTGAGATAGAGAGCCATAAGACAGGGCAAGGCACAGGGCAAGAAACAATGGGAAAGCTCGCTAAGAATATTCTGAGCGTCGTCTCGAACTCAATCGATCAACTCGAGGGCTATACCACAGCGGTCTCGCGGAAGCTTGCAGAAGGAGATGACTATGACCAACGCCGGGCAGCCCCTAACACCTACGACTTCCTGATTATACGGGGGCTCATTCTCAGCCGATTTCCCAGGCTGAGTGAATCGATTCTACGGTTGTTAGAGAGATCAGTAGTGGCAAGAAGAGAAGCTTTGTTATCTCTCAGAGATGGAAGATTAGCACATAGCTGGGGATTCGAGGTAGATGAGGATCAAGACTCATCCGAAACTGAGTCTCTGTCCTCGGTCCAACCCCCGTCCTGGAACAATCATCCATATCCAGACCCTCCCGAGGGGGATGGCGATGCAAAAACAAAACGCTGTGACTGGTGCCACGACGAGCTCGAGGTTTCTAAGCTGAAGGATATCGCATGGTGGCGGTAAGATCTGCATCAAGTCCCGTTAAGAACGAGATCACACATCTAACGATGCTAAGGAAACATTTTCTAGGGGATCTGCAGCCCTATGTCTGCCTTGCAGGTTGTGAGCACCCGCGAATGCTGTTCTCCAGATTCCATGAGTGGCAAGACCACATGGACTTCTTTCACAGCGAGGATTGGATCGAGAAGTTACAAAAACTTGATGAATGGCACTGCGATGTCACCTCTTGCCCCTCTGAGGAGCAAAAGTTTGGTACCTCACATGAGCTACAATCCCATCTCCACCTTGTGCATGGAAGAGAAGTATCTCTAGCGCAGATAGCCTTGATACCGAAGAAAAGTGTTGAACCTTCACCTGATGAGCTTGCTATCTGTCCATTGTGTCATCAGCATGTCCTGACGGAGGGCTCTACCCGAGGTATCTTCGACGATGGCATACATGAGCAATCTGTGTACTCGAAAACTCAAGGTCGAGGAAGTTCCGTCGCGGATGAATCCACGGACATGCCAATGCCGATCCCCCTCGAAGAATCAACCTCTCAAGAACCAGAAACAAGAGAGATACTCGTTAGACATATTGCCAACGATATCAAAGGCTTAGCTTTCCTATCTCTCAAAGATATCGACAGTGAGACTCTTCGTGGCGAGCCTTCCGACTCTGTGGATCACCAAAAAACCCCGGATGGAATCTTGCGGGAAGACAACAGTAGCGAGGTTTCATTGTCCGTCCGTACTTCAGGCTCACCTAAACCTGACCTCGGAACCCTGAGCAACAGAGACGTGTCTGTCAGACCGGAGAGCTCGAGAGGGCCAAAAGAATCCTCGATGCGCGACAATGCTGATTATGTTTACTGGTCTGGGTTTCCTGGTAAGTTGCTTCCCCCATGATGTTTTTCGAAGGAATGTTGGATTGTTAAAAAAGAAAATCCAGACTTCAGATTGCCGACTCGGAGGAGTCGTGGTAACAGACACGAGAAAAACATTCCTGCAGTTGTCGGAGACTCTCGGACGACGAGATCATTACTAGCAGAAGGCCAATTCAAAACACGGGATGAAGGCGCAGTCTCTATAGTTGCCACATCGTCCCACTTGAGAGATGAAATAAATGACGCCCTTGTCGAAAGCGCCTTTGACAGCGGCCGACGATTTCTCCCTGAAGGTAGTCTCGATAGACTAGTCACATCTGAAAACATCCGGGGGGCGCTGACATACTGGGGCGCTGACAATGAAGAAATTCAAGCCCTTGTTGACTTCGTTCTCACCGAGGCGAGAAAAATCTTTGTCATCATAGTAGACACTGATATGATCGATGTTGGTGACGCTCTCGAGAGTCTCCGAAAGTCGGGCGTCACAGACCGCCATCTACCCCTCCCACGAGAACTCATTAACTGCGGGAGGATGAAAGATCAGTCGATGGGGAGAGATTGTTACCACAACGCAGCGTTGGATGCGTTCCATGAGAAGCCATGGCGCCGTTCGGCTATCTCAGCCTTTTACCATTCACAGTGGCAGTTTCTTGCGCCCTTATTCACCCCCGATCATGATGATATGACATTGGATATTAGAGCCATTCTGCCGTTGGTTCACGTTGGCCGGGACGCCCGGATGGGGTTCTTTAGTGAGGTTTTTGAAGTTGAGCTGCATCGTGACCATCACCACGGGATCGTGCCATTCGAGGACGGACATGAGCTTCGCGTCGCGCTGAAAGAGCTGCGAATGGACTCCCGTGATGATGAAATCCGGCGCGTATTTGAACGCGAGACGAGATCCCTGAAAGAGCTCCGCGATTTCCGACACAAGCACATGATCACTGCGATCGCCTCGATTGCTCGAGGAGAAAGGCGGTATTTCATATTCCCCTGGGCAGACGGAGAAGACTTGCGAGCATTCTGGATGACAAATGAGTTCTGGCCCCTGACACCGCATTTAATCCGGGAAACCGTGCAACAGCTCGGCGGTCTAGCTAGCGCCCTTTATACACTGCATGAGGGAGGGTGGAGGCACGGAGATGTGAAGCCTGAAAATATCCTGAGATTCAAAAATCAGACTACCCTGGGAACCCTCAAGCTTGGGGATCTGGGGCTCGCCAAGACACACCACACCGAGACAGCACTTCGACACGCCCCAACCGAGACAAGGGTTGGGACCATGCGCTACGAGCCACCAGAGACCGTCACCTCCAACAGCCAGCCAAGATCACGAAAATACGACATGTGGTCGATGGGTTGTGTTATAATGGAATTCGTCATTTGGTTGCTATATGGACCAACTGGGCTGAACGAGTTCAGTCGGGCCCTCTCCAATGACAACACCATCGGAGAGGCATTCTATTCAACGAGACAGGGCGGTGGCCGCGAATTGCAGGCCGAAGTGCACCCTGTAGTCAGATTCTGGCTGGATGAGATTTCCCAGAATCCAGATTGGCCGCGGGACTCGGCAATTGCCGACCTCGTGAGACTCGTCGCGACCCAACTGCTTGTGGTCCGGACATCGCCTGCGCGGCTTCCATCGTCCATAGTAGAACAGTCAAGCTCAGGACAATCCATCGCCCCCTCGGTAACGATAGGGATGGGCTCCGAACCGGACATGTCGAATATTCGAGCGGATGCCAATATGCTACAAGAGCAATTAGAACTAATACTGGACAAATGTTTAACAGACCTCGAATACCTATTTCCTAGAGCAGCGAGGGCAGCTCTCTATCGCCGCGCCATACCAGGCCATAAGAATCCTCGTTCTAAACTGCTAGCCCTTCAGCATATAGGCACCTTGAAACCAAGTGCTCTTCAAGTCACAGCTGAGCCCAAGCAGCTGTCTCTACTGTCTCAGGCGCGCGAAGCGGAAGAGTACAATGACAAGCAAGAAAATAGCCTCGAGGTAAGTTATCATCATCTGTACGCATTGGCATGAGCGGAGAAGTTGATTTCCAGACGAATAGGATCCTTGGGAATATATCACAGACAACGATTTCGCCAGTCAGTTCTTCCAGTCTTTCGACGGTGACATTCCAACCATCCCTAGGCCAAGTGCAGACCAGATTTGCGATTACTGCGCAGATACTGACTTCTGCGACCCGGAATTCTCTGTCATCTACCGGACAAAGTATCTTGAAAGAAGTGCCATCCGCTGTCCTCTATGCTCCCTGCTGTATGATGCCCTTGCTCGTAGTGGTCTGAACCAGCTGGACTATCCAACAATCAAGTTCGAACGATATGACTCGACAATAAAACTCCAGACAGGCGGCCCTCCTGTTCTGTCTATTGTCGTGGACCCGGGAAATTTGATAGCCTCTCCCACAGCAAGTCTAATCCCAGCTGATATTCAAATCGGATTCCCAAATCTACATGACCTTGATAGCGCAGCCCCTCGTCACCTCCTCAGGCAATGGCTGGCAAGTTGTGAGGCCGGACACCAGTGCATCTCCAGAAATAAGTCTAACCGTTACTTTCCAAACCGAATCCTACTTGTCGAGAACAATGGTGTTCCCACTGTGCGTTTAGTTGAAACCGTAGCAATGATGGACAAGCCTGAGTCATATATCGCTCTCTCATACGTCTGGGGTTCGCGCAATGCGGAATGGAGGCTTCAAAGGAGTAATTATAGACGATTCCTGCACGGCATGCCAGCCAGCGAGCTACCGCACTCGTTTCGGGATACTGCTCTCGTTGCCCTACAAATTGGCATCCCGTATCTCTGGATCGACGCTCTTTGTGTTATCCACGAGGACCAGTTCGACACAGCAGCAAATATCATGGATAGAGACCAAGCTTTCCGAGGGTCGCACTGCACCATCTCTCTAAGCTCCGCCGTCAGCATCGATGATGGATTTCTGAAACCGCGAAGACACAGGGAGGTGGTGCAGATGAAGAGAGAGAACGGGGGAGTCTACTATGTCTGCGAACTGATCGATGACTTTAACAAAGATGTAGAGGAGTCGCCTCTGAGCTCGAGGGGATGGGCCTTTCAAGAGCGCGTTCTGTCGCGGCGGACGATATTCTTCACGGACACTCAGACATATTGGCAATGCGGTGACGGCATCCGCTGCGAGACTCTGACAAAATTGAGAAAGTAAGTCTACAAACCTGTGACCAAAGTGCTTGCTCAACTCTAACTCTGCCGTGCTAGCTGGAGGTCGAGGATCCTGGGCGACCCAGACTTTCCTATGCGGTCCCTAGAAACTTTACACCCTGTTCAGACCTACCAGCAATTTTACGAGCGGTACTCGCTGCTCAGATTCAGTTTCGGTGCAGACAGGTTTCGTGCCATTCAGCCCCTGGAGAAACGACTTCTGCAAGCCCTAAGATCTGAGGGGGGCTACGGAGTCGTTGCGCGCTTCCTCGAGCGCAGCCTCCTCTGGCGCCGGGGCCCTGGACAGACTCTGGAGCGAATAGAGTTCCCTGAAGGCAAGCACATTCCAAGTTGGTCTTGGCAAGCATACATTGGTGGTATAACCTATCTGCACATGCCGCCTGACACTATTGCCTGGAACCGGATCCATTGTTGGTTCGGAAACAGGGACTTTGACGGGCCGAGCGAAGACATAGGCGAACTCGAAGCTGAAGCGTGGGACTTCGATTTCCAAGCTCTTTCCGCTGACATATCCAACAATTTGACGGTGGTTTGGGACCGGGGTGAGCATGGCAGGAGGGAAGACCTCAAGTGTATTACCGTCGGAAGTAGCAAGATCCGCTCCGATGGGATTGGACCGCCTCGTGCAAATTATCTCCTCGTCGTTGCACCTAGTGCGGATCACGAAAGATTCGAGCGGCTCGGGGTCGGATATATGGACGGAATGGAGCCTGAATCAAGGGACAAGTTGGTGATTCGAGTTCGCTAGAAAAGGACTGTAGAAAGGAGTCGGCAGCCAGTCATGTATTATCAGTAGGCAGTCATCATCAGATCCAAGGCGAATTCAAGGAAAGAAGTAATGCGGCTCAAAATTATAAACATTGTTGTTAACCTGGTTGTTCTGGCAGTAGCCTAGACAAACGCGAGAAGAGTGAACTGCTTTACGGTAAAGAGGCCCGGTTGTTATAATCTGCTAAAGCATACCATATAGAGAGTTATCTCAGCCCGCCATAGTGTCCCTTACCTAGGATACAATACGGAAGTTCATGAACACGCCGTCGCATAGACGACTGAGAAGGAGGCCTCCATGGCCCTGAGCTTTCACCGTGGTTGGTCGAAAGAAGTCGTTGTGCGGGGTATTCCTTGGGCTGTACTATTCAGCCAGTCTATATGTAAGCATATACATAGTAGCGCCTGGGTCGTCGCGACGCCACATCTGTGATGTCGTCAGCTGCGTGCTGCGCTGCCCTATATACTCAAAGCCTTCATCCTACAGCAAAATTTTGTTTCCCCTATTCTCGAGCTACACGCACAGCAGTCCCGCTCGTCTCCTGTCTCCTGTCTCCTGTCTCCCGTCCCCATTTTGCCCCAAATTGTTCGAGTCGATCCCAGCCGCCATGTTCAAAACTTACGTGGTGGCCCCAAACTTTTCCATCCCCCCGGCCCCTGAAGTCCAGGGCTCCGTTGCAATCCCCCCACAGGGCCAGCTGCAGCTTGGGGACATACTTAACAGACCCTTTGGAGCCAAGCCAATTGCCATCAACCGCTACGACCGCACCCCGATTGATGAGGACCATCTCGAGGCCGTGGATAAGAAAGGGGACGTCCAACAGAATTCCCAAAATCTCTTCAGTGGACGTCTCGGTGTCTGGGCCAGCCTACTCGCCAACCTCGGCATAGGGCTAGACGTCGATCTCAGCATCCACGGTCTGAGCAATTCTTCGGATGTAATGAAGATCAAATCACTAGAAACACACTCATTTGACGTTAGGGATGATTATGTCAAAAAGGTGCTCTCGTCAAGATCGGTAGCCGAGTACACCAGCGAGTTCAAGTCGTCAGCCAAGGGGGCCAAAGAGATCCCTCTATACATGGTGTCTGGTTTGAAGGTTGCCAAGGGTGCCTCTTCCAAATTCACCGACTTGTCGAAGGCGGGCGCCGACATTGGTCTGTCCGAATCCACAGGCAACGCAGACGCCAAGCTACTCGAGGTGCTCTGGAAGCGGTACCGACGAGTCTCGTTCGAAACGTCGACCGAGTTCGTCCTGGCCTTCCAGCTGACACACATCAGGTACAATATAGCGACCGAGAAGGCGGAGCAGGACGTATCGCTTGAAAAGGTGACGTTGGCAGACGGTACGACGATTCCGCCCGAGATCTCGGTCAACTACGCAGGAATGGACCAGGATTTCTCGGGGGCAAGAAAGCCGTCTGGAGAAATATTCGAATTCAAGAGCAAGGATGATACCGAGCTTCTCTTGATCCCTGATTTGGAGTAGAAATTGTCTCGACATGCAACTTGCAATGCCCAAGCCAACCCGCCGATGGCGTACCCTCTTTTGGATGTACTTGTTGGCTTATGCTGAAACGTAAGAATGTACCTAGCTATACAATCCTTTTGACACGGGCTCGATCATTCTGGGCTATTGTTATTTCGTTTGCATGCGTTCCAGTTATATACGCCCTAGCGCGTTAAATAATGATGATCCGCAGAGATGACATCAACATAAGTCAACATGATAGCGTCGAGAATTGTAGAATTGTTAGAATCAAGGGGCCTTATCTTTGAGTCCATTCCTACTGAGTGTGTATATAGGCTAAAGGGGGAGGGGGTTTTTCTTGTACGGCCTCCTCTCTTCATCAGTTTGCCGCGAAGGCTTGGGCTGACAAAGAAGTTTAGTAACGAACCACCAATTAGGGGATAAAAGGCACCAATGACGCCCCCTGTCATGTTGACTGATCGAGACCTATCAAAATTGCCAGCCCGGATACGTTGATATATATACTTCTCTGGAGGCACAATACAGGACCGCTGCGCGTTGACAAGCATCATGCTCTGCCGTTAGCTCGCATGGCAGTCCCGGGTTCCCGCCAGGCGCTAGAGGGTAGCCGCAACTCTATATCCTCAGTCTGGAACCAAACTCCATAACAGGTAACGAGCAGTAAACTGGTCGAAACCCTTTTCTAACACGGCTAGCGTACTTAATATTGGGTAAGAAAGGCTCTGTTCAGGTGTCGGTGCAGCAGTTGAATACGGCGTTGATCCTGGCACCGCGAGTAAAACGAACAAAAGCATAGACTTAGGAATTGTTTAGGCACTCTCTTATGTGAGCAGAACTGGTATTGTAAAAACAGTCAATCAAGGATTTATCCCGCCTTTTGAATACATAAAACTTAAACCCTCTTAGGACTTTGAACGCTTTGACTGGAATATCCAAAATTGATGAACGACTGGAGTTGTTAAACTTTGAAATTGAAAAGCAGGGAGTCCTATACACAGAGCTAGTGGAAGCATAAAAACATGAAGAGTACTAACCAATGCGTGTTGCAGAGACAAGCATACACTGCTACAACAAATGTATCGGCGTGCAGCTGTGGGATCCGACTCCGCCACCACCACCTGCATCACGCATCCAGCTGAGGCACTTTTCCAGGGGCCCAACCAGTACCCAACCACCCTGAGCCACAGGGTTGCAACTGTGGCATTTGAATATGCCTCGCAACTCTCTCCTCAAAAAACTGGTTAGAGCTGCTGCTGCGGGAACTTGTACGAACCGAACCGCTTTTTATTCCCATCACTTTCTCCTCTCAAGAATCCCTTCTATTCCGTCCAATGACAGGTAACAAGTTCTATTCGCCATGTTTTCACCTTCATCACCACCTCAATCGCGTCAGGCTCCTATGAATGGTCAATTTCGAAACGGTATTTGGTATTGTAGGTAGATTGTTGCGTGGGGTCCGGATCACATTAACAGACGAAGCTGACGCCTTGTGCTTAGGCAATTGCAAGCCACCGCGCCCAGCCAGATTCCAGGTTGTCAAAAAGGAAACATCCGAGCATATATACAAGCCGTTCTACGGATGCCCCGTAAATGGAACAGAAGGGAACAGGTGCACCATGTTCGTTTTGGCGGATGACGCAGAGCAGCGACAGTGGGAGTGCTTTAAGAGCAGCGGTCGCTCTGAGAAAAGGCAGACCACAATTCTTGAGAGTTTCTCACTGTCTAAAGCGAAGCGAACCCCAGGAAAAAGCGCGCCTGTCATAGAAACCATCGATCTGGAGGCTCTCGGTGACGAATCAACGACCTTACCGTCGGCGGCTGCCTTGACGTCTAATCCAGCTTCGCCTTCGGGAAGCCAGCTGGAACCATCATCATCGGCCGAGACCTCAACCTTGAAGGACAGCAGTGAAAATCCGTATTCCGGGCTAGGGGACATCTACGATGCGTCACCAATCGAGGACGAAATCGAAGGGGGGCTCAACAATCGCACTTCCAATAACACCACCTTACAGCCAAGCGGGATGGCCGAGACAGCTATTGGTAAACGACCCGGGTCCGCGAGCAAGCGCAAAGCTCAAAACGGGGAGCTCGGCAGACACCGGAACCCATTTATCACGCCTACCACGGTGCGCACTACGGACATGGAGAACGGATTGCCGACACCGTCGCGTACCAATATCAACTCCGTAATCAGGTTGCTCTTCGAGGACGAGAGCAGCCGCACAAGTGCAGCAAACGCCAAGAAACAACGTCTAGGCCCAGATAAGGCTCAGGAGACTGACCTCTCCGGGCTTGACTTAGCCATACTATCCTCGGTGCCCGCATCACCAAATAACAGCCCAGCCAACATATCAAGCGAGATAACGGATCTCTTCAAGGATGTGGACATGGCTACTGAGACTCGCGAGGCGGTTCAAAAAGCTATTAGCATATTTGAGGACCGGTACGCAGCACTACAAGCTAGGGTCGACAATCTCGAGAACGGAAAAAGACGTGCCAAGCGAGGCTTATAAATTCATCAAGTACGGTCTGATTTCTTTTGCAACCAACGCAGGGGTGCGTTCAAGAATATGGCCGGAGGTGTTCTGCTCACGAAATAAAATAACAGAAAATCTAACGTTAACGTTGGATCTATTATATAGGATTAGGATTATAAAAGTTAAAAAACGACAGAAAATAAATGCGGTTAGTTTTACTGCAATAGGATAATTATATACTTTGCTGATTTAAGCAACTTCATCATCCTGTAGACCTGTAAGAACGGTTCTCCACCCCACGCTATTCCTTATACGGTATGTAACCTTATAATGCAGGCGGAACGATCGGAGAGTATCCGTTCAATTGGATCTTAGCGTGGCCAATGACAGACCCCGGAAACTTTCCCGTTGGGGTACGCGGATAACTAGCGTAACTGTCGGCTTATAAATCACCAACTCTGATATCTGCTTCATATCCCCTGCATCAGCTGTAATGATGTCGTTCACTGCTACCACCAGCTCTTATTTTCTCTACTTTTATTAATTGTTACTCTACATCTGTTAACAATTAATAGTCTCGTACTTGTGTTGCGACGGGTGATTTTGGATACTGGCTTATAGTATTCCTTACTGTGTATGACAATAAATGAACTACGGTTCGATGAGACGAAACCGTGATGGCTAGGGAACAAGTGCACCACCGCGAGGACGCATCGATAATAAGAGACGACATGACATCTACTACGGCTTCCGAGGCCTCGCCGCTGCTGCGGTCCGAGCGGAGTAGCTCGAGTCCTCCCAGTTCCAGATCGTCGACAGGGCCCGAAGATGAGGATTTGGATACCGCGAACCAGACGGTTACTAAGAAAAGGGGTATCGCGATTATCTTGAGCGTCTACATCCTTATTTTCTTACAAGGTAATGTGCAATCTTTTTATCTCTCGAAATCAGAACCTCCGGTCAATTCATACGGAGGCGGTCTTTACTCGGCTGGGATATGTCTTGTCCGCATGACCACGGAATCAAAGACTCCGTGCTGACTTGGAGAAACACCAGCCATGAACATGAGCGGCATAACAATGGCCCAATCCACCATTGCCGCAGATCTGGACGCGTACGAGAACGCGATGTGGTTCACGACGTCCTTTCTCGTGGCCCTGTCATCGATGTCACCACTGATAGGAAAGCTGGCCACCATCTTCTCCCCGAGGAGCATGGTGCTCGTGTCATCGGTGTTGTTTTCCATCGGATGTCTAGTCACCTCCCAGGCTCGCTCGTTCGCCGTCTTCATCCTCGGCCGCGTCATCACCGGGTTGGGCGGCGGCGGGACCATGGTGCTCGCTTTTATTCTCGTTCTGGAACTTACGACGAAGAGAAACCGCGGCCTGTTTATTGGGATTACGTGAGTGTGGAATTTCTTACTACTTACTATTCAAGGACCGAACGAGAGCTTGGGGCCCTCGGAAACTTGGGCATGTCAAACGCTGCATATTCTGTCACTGGGCGAGCGTCGTTGGTGTCGTGAATCGGATATCGCTAACCATGACTGGGCAGAAACGCTGGCTTTACTACTGGTGTCTCCCTAGGAGCAGTAGTTTTCGGTGGCTTAATCGAAACAGTTGGCTGGGTAATCCGCACCCCTTGAAACCGAGTTCCCTGACTCCAGTCACTTACCCTTCACACAGAGACCCCTTTTCTGGGCCCAGGCGCCCGCAAGTCTAATCGCCGGCTTTGCCATCTTCTTCAGCATACCTAAGAGCTTGAGTTCGCCGAATCACGTGAAAGACAAAGATGTATCGCTGCGTACTAAACTCATGCGAATTGACTACCTCGGCGCATTTTTCTTGGTATGTAGGCCTCCGGACAGCCGCGCCGTACCACGACTACGCTGTATTTGATCTAAGCTTACACAAATGCAGTCCGCCACCGTCGTCCTCTTTCTCTTTGGCCTGTCAGGGAAGATCCAGCCCATCCCACTCGGGTCGTCTCTAGGCTCCCTTGTCATTTTCGTTCTGATTGAGAAATACGTCGCTGCTGATCCCATTGTTCCTCTCACTGTCTTGCAAAACCGTGGCGCCTTGCTGTCGTGTTTTTCCCAGCTTGGTCTTAGTAAGTCTATTACGATTCCCACAATTTGATCGGCGATGGGGGCAACGAATCTATACCGACTGGCCTTCATGCCTTTAAGGCTCTGTATCATGCTCGCATCGAAACGAAATGCTGACTCGTGACACTCCAGTGGCCGCTCGGTGGACGGTACTGTTCTATACACCCATGACGGCGCTCGCCGTCTTCGGCTTTAGCCCAGCCGCCAGCGGCAGCATTCTTATACCCACCAATCTCGGATTCGGTCTCGGCGGCCTCCTCGTTGGTGTAAGTATAACCTCAAACACATCCCCCGTGTCAAACCCCTTCCTCCCTAGAGACAGACTTATTCTGCCGCAACACAAATAAATACTAACCAAGCTCACGCGCTGCAGGCATTCCACATACGCCGTTCAGGTAGTTTCTGGGGTCCCAGCATTCTCTGCTTCGTTCTATTCGGCATCAGCCTGCTGGCTCTGTCCGTGTCATCCACGCGAGACACGCCGTTCGGACTCTACGTCGCCATCGTCTTCCTCAACGGACTTTTCACGGGCGGCGCGCTGAACTACACCCTGGCCCACCTCCTGCACCTGACGCTGCCGGAGACGCACTACGTCGCGACGAGCCTGCTGGGCACGTTCCGGGGTTTCGCAGGCAGCTTCGGCAGCGCCATCGGGGGCGGCATATTCGCGCGTACCCTGCGGGACAGTCTGGAGAAGGGCCTCAAGGCTCTCGACGGGAGCGATCACCTTTCCAAAAGCCGCGAGCAACTCATTAGGAAGTTGATCGGCAGCCCCCTGATCGTCTTCCATGGCGATCTGACGGACGCAGAGACGACGGTGGCTGTTCAGGGGTATAGTGCTGCGCTTCGCGTTTTGTTCCAGGCTGCCGTTGTGTTGACTGCTGTTGTGCTGCTTCTGCAGGCCGCTTCGGGATGGAAGGGCCCAGGGGACAAAGTCAGGGATCGGGAGGAGGCAGTCCGTGATGAGCGTGGCGAGTGAAAATGCGGGGTTCATTAGAGTTGGGTTATAAAAGCATTTCAAGACGGGATGTTTTGTAAGTACCTATACCGGGGAACGGGCAACCGTGCACGTACATTAAGAAGATGTTAGATGTATATAGTATTTTCTTCTTTGTCAAGCGTATAGACCAGTACACACGATCGATCAGAAATAGAGAATGTTTCCGCGAGAGCTATTTCAAAACCTTTAGCATGGCGACACTTATTCAGAACTGGGCGAACCCCCGAGCCGTTGCATAACATCTACTTCACCGCGCCGGGCGTAGATCATACGCGGCCTGCGCCCGACGCATCAGAACCGCGTTTTCCCTGCCGAGCCAGAACGGGCGCAAGTCGGTGATGGGCTCCTCGAGCTCGGCGTAGCTCTTCCCCAGCGCCAGGATCACGCGGCCGTTCCAGCGCCCGCGCCTCCACAAGTCCGCGTCCTCGTCCTTGCCGTACATCTGCACCTCCCTGTCCTGTGCGGCGGTGGCCGAGTAGACCAGTGCCAGCCCGACGAAGCGGGGCGAGCATACGGCGGCGGAGGCCTGCGCCGCGAGGGCCTCTGCTATGTACGCGGGCACGAGGTTCGTGGCCGTGGCGCCCGGCGCCACCCCGTTGATGGTGATGCCGTCGCGGATCATGACGGATCGCAGGGAGCGGATGAGGCCGAGGAGCTGGGGTTCAAATTCAATTCATCAGACTTTTTTGTTCTTCTTCTTTTCCTTCTCCTAACCCCCTCGCATTACCGACTCAGTAAATAATGAAATAAAGGAGGCGGGTACTACTACTATCTATCTATGAAAATGTATGTCCGTTAGTCTGTCCGTCCCCGCTGCTGCTGCGACTTACCGCGGATTTCGAGCCAGAATACACAGGGTAGGCCTGCTCGGGGGCGTAGGCGGTGGCGCTGACCGTGAGGACGATGCTGTAGGGACGGCCGGCCGGCTGCTTGCGCATGCGGCTCCAGGCGAGCTTAACGGTGTTGCACGCGGCGCGCAGGTTGACGTCGAGGACGCGGTAGCCGGGCTCGACGAGGGCGCCCTCGGCGTCCGTCTCGTCGGCGAAGTAGTCCTCCTCCTCGAACACGCCGGCGTTGACGAAGACGTAGTCGACGACGGGGCCGGCCGCGTCGAACGCCGCCCGCTGCTCCTCCCAGACCGTCACGTCGCAGGGGTGGTAGTGGAGGGGGAGTGCCGCCGTGTTCGCTAACATGTCTTCTTCTTCTTCTTCCGGTAGTGGCGGGTTGACGTCTAGTACGTGGACTGTCGCGCCCTTTTCTAGGAGGATCTTGGCTGTGGCGAGCCCGATGCCGGAGGAACCTCCTGTGTTGATGATTGAACTGTTAATATGTATGGGCTTTGTATCTGGTAAAAAGTATTGCTTTCGTTGATGGCTCGCCTTACCCGTGATGAGGGCGACTTTCCCTGCTTGTGATGGGATGTCGCTCTCCTCGATCTTCATGGACGACATAATGACGAGATATTTTATTCCCCGTTTGGCTCTCTTAGTAAGATAGCTGGGTGACGTTTGGATGATTAGAGTGTTCCCCCTCTTGCCGTTAGTTTTCTTGGGAGTCTTATAGTTTTTTCTCCCGGTTCAATATCTTGTTTGATCTCCAACCTATCGCCCGCCGTGCTGCGTGTAACTTCCTGTCCCAGCCAATTGCGTCCCCTCGCCGTATCTTCGTCCCCTCGCTGTTGATCGATGGAACTCCCGAGACCATAATCTAATGTTGTGTCTTCTCTCATAGGTCTGCGGGCGTTCCCCGGCTGCTGTGTTACCAGTTGGAAGCCTGCATAGTGGCACCGATATCACCTGAATGTGAGCCGGTGAGTAATTTTTTAGTGAAATGAATTATAAACGAGGACTTATAGATAACTGGCACCAAGCTACGGTCTTTCTAGATTGTGCGGTATGACACGGGCTTCAGCTTAATTACGGATTGGTCCATGCCATAAGATCTGTTAATGCCTATTGAAAGCGGTGATAGTGTTGTAAAGGGGATGGAGTAGTTGGCCTGGCATACACCGTGAGGGGTAGCCTTGGAAGCTGTCCCTCGTACTTTCCCACGTGTCCCGTGGCAGTTGGAACAGGTGAGAGACTCATATCCCATTATACCACTGTCAAGCAAGTGTCAAATACTTGATATTACGGCCCGGTGATATATATATATATTCTTGTGTGGCTACTGTTCAAGGCTGGCAAGACAAGACCAAAGCACAAATAATACTTGCAAGATGTATCAAATCTAGGTTGAGTATTGAAATTTAACTGAAGTATCTTATATGATCGTGAATGTTCCAAGTAGTATAGAATATATTAAGGTATTAGCATGATAAATAGTGCCTAGCGGTCAGGCTGATCGTATGCTGCGAGGGCTAAAAATAGACCACATGTATCTCTCTATTTTATCCAAACAAGCCTAAAAATATATATATTTCACGTGTATTTGACCTCCATTATAGTGGCATCATCAAGGGGTTTAGATCTTATCAACTATTACCCCTGTTCATGAAGATGCTTAAAACAGTGAGGTCCCCTCATATAAATGATATTGAACTCGACAACCGCCGCTTTCATTTTGTTGGTAACGGTCAAGGTAAAAGGAACCCATTGGCGCATAAATTTAACCGTGCTCGTTCTTTTCCTACTTCTCCTTACGATAGTACACGCCGAGTATCGCTGGAAGGCCAAGATCAAGTCTCGTCCCTATCCTCCACAATAGCCTCCCGGCAGAACCTCCCAGTGTATTTCAACACTAAGCCCAGCCAAACCTCAGAAACTTCGCCTGCCGATAAAATTCATCCTCAGTACCGCAACGAGGCCACAAGATTACACTCACAACTTAGGATGGAGAATACACACCGGCACATCCAAGTGTCCGCGGTGACCACAGTTGTTTCCTAAAGAACGCTATAGCTCATAAGAGAGCAAAGTTCTTCATGCGAGCTGGTACCTACCACCACTTATCTATCTATCGCTTGAGAGAAGTCGACTACTTTATTGAGTCGGTAGAGCTCGGTGGTAAACGCTTCCAAGAACTGAAGCGTCTTGTTCCCATTAACTCGTGGTTCTCGAACACAGTATCTGCAAGCCCTCCGACACTTGAGACTGACGTAAATGCTCTATTGCGGGGCCATTCCGCGTTTGAGATGTTGAAGGCGAATCACATAGAATAGCTCATCACAAGGAAGTTGGAAAGCTGAACGCAGCTGTAAGGTAATATCGACGTGCTAGAAAGACATATAAGACCACATATGTCAGTCATAGCCGTAATTGGTAACTCGTCCCGACAAAGGGTTGTTCAAGCATACGCACGGTGATCTCGGAGTTCTTTGCGCAGCTGGAGGGAACGGAGAGTGGAAGACTTTGAGAAGAGTCTGATGTATTGTTGTTGAGGACGAGGTTTGGTATTTCATTTCCTCAACTACTAGGTTCAATCACATCAAGAATAGTCCTAGCTTATAGCTAGCTTAGGCTCAAAGTGCACTCAGTTGGAAATCGTAACCCGCTCTTGGAACATAGCACAACTACGGTATACCCAATTTAGTCTTTTCGATCTAGCGTAGACGTACAAGATCAAGCTATTAGGGTTATAAGCGATCGGCGGTATTCAGGGTCCTCGGCATAACGCAATGCGAGATATCTCCTATACGTGCCAAACATACAGGCCCCCTTGTCAGCGTTTCACATGACATGCTGGAATTTTTAGAACTGGGATCAATGAGCCTCAACAACGTCTACCGTAACGCCTCTATTTGTGCAATGGTGTTTCGTCACGCGGTGAATTGGTTTGCATCCTAAACCCGTACAAGCAACTCTATCCCCTTTGAAGAATCCCATCTCGTAAACCGGTTTGTTTTAACGCGATCCGCGACTACGTCGGCACTATACTAGTCCTATGTATGGACTACACTAGAAGAAATAAAGTGGGCGCCGAAGAAGCAATCAACCCTTAGTGGGGGAACAGTTCAGGACTGTTCAAGCAGGTGGCGAAGAACGGACTTGATTATCAAGTGCCTTACGACCGATACTACGATTGTACTGTAGGTACCGTAGGTAGCGTGTACACTACATCAGGTAGGATGTCGGGGAAATGGGACCTGAATCTTAGTCCCGTAGCTCCGGAAAGCCTTAGTACCCCATTCCGCGATTTCCCGGCTCAGAGACACAGTGTCTGCCGGATACAGTATTAGTAGAGATACGAATATATCTCCTCATTCTTGCGACCGGCTACGCGATATACCTAACAAACTCGGCTTTCAGTACAGCGCCAGCTCGTCATCGTCAAAGTGTAGGCGCACTGTCCGTTATCGCGCGGTACATGATAGTAGCCCGGTACCCTTGTGAGTGAGCGTTTAGATAGCCGATCCTCTTTTTTCTGGAGCATCGTGGGTATTTTCGCCATGCCCGAAGAAGTAAAAACCACGGGTAAATCGTCTATTCAAAGAGATAAAAGTGGTGCGGTCCGTGGGCTATTGGCCTCCTCATTGCAGTTCGTGTGGGAAAAGTAAAGTACAGGTAGTTCTTGGATCGGTGAGAGGCAGTTACTTGCGGTCCCGTCTTAACGTTAGTCGCAGAGATATGTGGTCACGCCGCTCCACCTTCGCTCCAGATGTCACGATAGTTTTTCTGGACACTAGTAAGTGTCGGAGGACGACCGAGTTGGCACGAGTGGACCATACCCACCAAGAATAGATTCTTCGTGACCCGACTAGCGCCGCGTTCGCTTTGTCGTACTTCGTGAGGGCGAATGTCATAGGTATCGTATATAATAATTCGTGCGTCCTGTTTTCCTAAGTGTAAAATCAACATATGGAGGTATCGTGACATAATACGCGGCGGTTTTCTCCCTGGATGCATACAAAAATTTCTGGCCTACGCACCACCTCGCAGCTGACGGAGGTCGAATTAGCTTGACCGTTGGCGCCTACCCTCACGATCTTACCGCTAGTTTGTGACAACAACCGAGTGGTTCTTCCCATTATCGTGGGGCTTCCTATAACTAGCAAGCAACCCCGTGAGTGTCTTGAATCGTTTCCGTTGGTAGCGGACCACCACACAACTTGTGCCCTACGGCCAATTCCTTAGTCTCGGCAGAAAAATAAGAGGATACCAAGTATTAGCTGGCGACTGTTCTTCCACATCATCATGGTGGAAGTCATTCGGATCTCCTCTCGGGGACAGTACCCGTCCGACACAATGGATATGGACATAACGGAGTTATCAAGCCGGCTGATGACTTCGACG
Organism: Xylaria castorea; assembly: GCA_022495115.1. Lineage (NCBI taxonomy): Eukaryota > Fungi > Ascomycota > Sordariomycetes > Xylariales > Xylariaceae > Xylaria > Xylaria castorea. The sequence continues at coordinate 75,979 of MU382653.1, read as the reverse complement.
CTGGGCTCAACCCAAGAGGTGTGGAAGAAGGAACTGGCAAAAGATGGAAACTCCAAGAATGGCGTCATACACGTACCGCCTCGGCGAGCCTTCACCACATCCGAATACCTGCTGCCGACGGCGCCTGTATCGCGTGCTGCAACGCCGTCTGCCAGCCCACAGCAGTCGACGGGGCCAGACTCGTATTTCCTACTGTCCGTGGCGCACTTGACACCACCAATGTCCCAATGTCTGTCTCCTGTGCCACCGGTGCCTTCAGGGAGAGGCTACGGAACACTACAGCGACTGCCTCAACAAGCAGCGCCGCATAGGTCATACTCGGTCATGGACTACGAACCAATCCTATTCACGCATCAGCCGGGTACAAAACTGCAGCTAGCCCACCTGCCGGCGGAGCTGCACTATGCGCTCTTCGATTTCCTGGACCCAATCGATAGCGTGTGCCTGGCGCTGACGAGCCGGCACTTTTACGCGGTGCACTGGAAGATGCACGGCAAGGTGTCGCTCGCGGCGCGGCGACAAGGCCCCAACGACATGGAGTGGGTGTGGCGGAACGCGGGACCCTTCCTGCTGCGCAGCAACGGCGTGGGCAAGCAGAACTCGCTCGCCATGCTATCTCCCCGCGGCCAGGTCTACTGCCGCAAGTGCCGCACCGCCCGCTGCGAGCTGCACAACCACATCAAGGAGTGGATGGGTGACGGCCTCGAGTACTGCCTCGTCACCGAGAAGTTCGGCCCCGCGGTCTCGGAGGACGGCAAGGGTTTCTGCTACCGCAGCTCACCGAGACACCCCAACCGGTGCGGACGCCACACGCGGAATCGGCGGGTGGTTCGCCTTGTATAGACTGTGGGCCGGGTCTATAACAGATGCGCCTCGTCATCTCAAGAATGGGAGGGCGTCATTGTTCTCGTAGATCTGGCAAAACCATCTGGTGCTCCGGCTGTTAGGATATTTTCGAAGTCCTTGGCGTTGGTGTTGGTGTTGTTATTCGGTTCATCAAGAACTCAGAAGTGACAGGGACGAAACGAAACGTATGATCTTTCGAGCTTCAATCTGGCGTCGTGAAAAACGTGTCACAAGGGTTGGATATAATACCACTGGCATGGCATGACGGACCATTGGTTGGCATTTACGACGGATACGGGAAAGCATAGATTTGTTTTAGATTGTTTGGCACCTACCAGGTTGTTCGGTACCTGCTTGCATTAGCGGCTCTTTTTCTCTCACAGGAGGCAGTTGCCGTTTATATCCAAGACATCCGGCATTAATAGAAAGCGATAAAGTTGACGTTGCACCTGAGGTCAGAGTGCATGATCTGTATGACTCGCATTGCATCGAGCCAGGTTATTTTTTATACCTACGTGGCATGCGTTATATGTCCCCCTTGTGCCTTGCCCTGTCTGTCTTTCCTCCCCGTGCACAGTCGAGGCGGTGAAAACAAATAGTGATACACTCCACACCACCCCGCAGTTAGAATTGTATCACTATTTCTTTTCACCGCCTCGACAGTCTATCAATTGAATGATTTCAGCACCTTCTCCTTTGCAACTGAATTAACTGTGTAGTTGCCGTAGTAGATTTATGTTGCAGTTGATAAATATCCATGATGACATCCGTAAATATATGATTGCTGATTGCAGATATGGCAGACTGATACTCTACCCAATATCATAGGGAAGTGGGGCTAGTCAAGCATACCTAATAATAGTACCCAGACATTAGTTGACTTCATTGTTGTCTAGTCGGAGTTGCTGTGTTCTAAATCTTTGAACAATTTATTTGATCTAAAAGGTTCTTTCACGTAGGATTGATCGGTCTATGGAGATATGGATGACGAACTTGACAATGGCACTAAGCTGCCGTGTATAAGTAATTTCCCCCTTTTATGCCGGACATAATTGGTTCGAGGCAGCCAAAATCTCTTTATGCTACATTCTCAGCATCATCTTTTTTTTCAGGTTATGCTATATAGTGTCATCAACATCTAGACTCGGGTCTTCATTTGCAATATATCGGAAATTGATAGAGGATCATATGTACAACTCTACAATATTGATGCAAGCAGTTGAGGTTCACTGCACAGTAATTGTCCTGCTGTACTGTAGTTAGTTATACGTAGATATAGCACTAAAACTCAGCTAGTCTATGGGTATCCACGACTCCTCCTGCTCTTTGTGTAGGTAGGCTTATCTCGAGATATGATTGGTCAACGCGTCCTCTAACACGTACCAAAACGTCATTCATCCTAATGCCAATCCTTTTATTTTCGCTGTGCTCAGCTGCCTCCATGCTGTACATAGTATTATCAGGCCATTCATGCGCTTGTAAGTAACTACTCGGGCTTCTGCTCGGGCTACCGGTATATTGTTCCAACCGATGGACTAATCAGGAGGAAATACTACGGCAAGCTGTCTTGCTAGCAACCCGACCCGATTATGATTGCGTAAGAGACGTGAGCTTACCTTTATGTACCTAATCAGTCCGTCTCTCGTAGTCTTATCTTAAGTACAGTATAGTTGAAACTACCTAGCTAAGCTATTGCGCCCACATTTGCACCCGCACTTGCACAACCATTGCACCATCCCCAACTTTCCCCGACGATCCAATAACAGGCTACGCTGGGCTCTGCTTGGGCTAGAAATTGGTGGAAAGAGGAAACCTGAACACCTCTCCCGTCCCCTGTCAAAAGACGCCTGCCAAAGCTCTAAGCATAACCTGCCGAGCTGCAAAGTGACGTGACGTGACGGGCGTTAGTTAGGTGTCCTTTCACTCAAGCCCATTCCTGCCTCAAACCGCGTCCCGAACCTGGCTGGCCAGTAAGCAAGCGAACAAGCAAGCAAGGAAGCAGGCCAACCCAGCCAGTGTCTCGCCTTCGCCCAGCTCGATTGGTACTTTGCACTTGCCCATCTACCTACCTACTTACTTCATTGTGCTTGTGGAATTGTTGGCCAGTCTTGACGTGGCCCGAACCTATAATCACAATGTCATCCCCTTCCAACTCGTCTCACGCTGGCAAGCGGAAACGCCCTACCACGGCTAATTCGATTATGGACGACAACCCGCTTCTACAGCCCTCTTCAAGGGACGCGTCCGGCGAGGAGGGCGATACCACCGCCCCCGAGACCGGCAGACTCACCCATCGCAAGTCCGATGTCCCCTCTGGATCCAACCCGGCAAAGCGCCAGCGCGCCAGTTCCGATCGTGCGTCTGCTGCTTCGGCGCTCGAGCACGCACACCCCCACGCCCACGCCGACCACGTTGCCGATCCTGGCGAGCCCAGCGATACTACCGAGGCTAGCATTGACATTGCCGACCGCGTTACCCGCAAGGGCAAGAAGCCCAGCCTCTTCAGCAAGGATTCGAACTCTCAAGATGGCCACCAAAAGCCTGAAGCTATCGCCATGCCGCCACCTCTTACCGGCCGCTTGATACACCCCATCGGCTACCAGACAAACCCCCCTCCTACGGGTCGCACCATAAGAGTGTATGCTGATGGTGTCTTCGACTTGTTTCATCTCGGGTGCGTTTGCTGCTGTATTCCCCGGATGCCTTTCCCCGGCTCCACTTGACCATGAGCCACGCTGACGGCCGTAACCAGACACATGCGCCAATTGGAGCAGGCCAAAAAAGCCTTTGACAATGTCTACCTGTTGGTGGGAGTGACCGGTGACGAGGAAACACATAAGCGCAAGGGCCTTACCGTGTTATCCGGCCGGGAGCGCGCTGAGACACTGAGGCATTGCAAATGGGTAGACGAGGTCATCGAGAACTGCCCCTGGATTGTGACCCCGGACTTCCTTGAGAAGCACCAGATTGACTATGTCGCTCACGACGATATTCCATATGGAGCCGACGAGGGTGACGACATCTACGCATCTATCAAGAGGGAAGGCAAATTCTTGGTCACACAGCGAACCGAGGGTGTAAGCACAACGGGCATCATCACTAAGTAAGCCACAGAACCACCCCTCCGCACATACCAGGAACAAGAATCTGTTGCTTCTGGATCGTACTAACGCTCTTTCGCAGGATTGTTCGCGACTACGAAAAGTATATTGCTCGGCAACTCAAGCGAGGCACCTCGCGCCAGGAACTCAATGTCAGCTGGCTCAAGAAGAACGAGCTCGACTTGAAACGTCACGTCCAGGACATTCGCGATAACATCCGATCGAACTGGACAACGACAGGCCAAGAGCTGAGTCGCGAGCTTCGCCAATACTGGCCCGCTAGTCGCCCCCAGAGCCCTGCCCCCGGCGGCCGTTTCATCTTCCCCACGACCCCGGGTACTTCAAACGGCGAGGTGAATCTGCGTGAAGCTGCGATGGCTGCTGCTGCTAAGTCACCGACAACACCTGGCCCGAGCGAGAGGGCGCCAGCACCTAATGATTTCATGACCGGCTACACGCTGGGTCTCGTTGGTGGTGTGAGGTCTTGGGTATGTCTTACCCTCCCAATTGCCTTACCAGCATGAAACAAAAGACGAGAAGCAAATATGACTAACGTGACTTCTCATTTTAGATGACTAAGAGCCGCCGTAACTTGCGTGACAGCCGGCCTGCCAGCGATGATGAGTCAGAAGAGAGCGACACCAAGCCAAACGACCGCGGGCGTCTAGTCGCGTCTACCAGCTAGCTTCGTAGACCACTGTTACGCCTGCATGACGACGGGGACATAGTTGACCTAGGAAACGAAAGAGGAAGAGAGAAATATCTACAGCAACACAAGCATCCAGGCCGTCGCCTCGGGTACCGGGGAGGTTCGCTATAAAGTGAAAGAGAGTTTTGGAGGCATTTGATCATGAGACGGAGGATGAATACCAAATACGAAAAGAATGAAGGGTTGGGCGGCTTATTCGTCTCTTAATAGGTCACGGTTGGGTGATTGGTGGTTCATTCTCTATGGGATACATAAAAAAAGAATAAACGCAAAAGAGGACTAATGGGTTTCTCTCTAAAGGACGTGGTGTTTTATACGGACCTTTATCTGTTTTCTCCTGCACAAGCGCGCTTATGCGTATCCAGTAGCGATGCGGATTTTTTTTGTATTATTATTTCATGGTGTAGTGGTTTGTTTGTCTGATAACTTGGCTTTTAACTATAGCAGACAGATAGACAGACGGAAACACGGATGACAAGGGTAGTCGTGGGTTCGGTCAATGGTATGCTTATGTCAGAGACTTTTTGGTCTGCTGATGATATATGTGATGTGGAAAACTACGGATGTACTTAAGTGTAAGAGGGTAACACGGGCTTCGGTGGTTCTGGGCTTTCGTTCTCTACAACTACAAGGCTGACATGCTAAATGGGTTATTACATCAATGATACTCCATGTTAGCTTTATGAATCATGGTACTATATACAACCTGACGCACAGCTAGTTATTGATATGTTTGTTTCATCTAGTCAGTAACTCGCGTTATATAAGCACGGTCTGCTTGAACTTTCTTCATCTTCTTCATCTTCTTCTTCTTCTTCTTCTTCTTCTAGTCTTATCATAGGGTAATTTATTTGTTATAATATGATAAAGCACCGGTTACGTTTAAATACAAGCACTGTATATATAAAAGCAGGAAAAAACGACGATTTAATTTATTGCTTGGTGATACCTATCTGTCCACCTTAGGAAAAAGAGAGGTTGTAAGTGTAACATAGGGCTATTATGCAACAGTTCCATATATGAGAGGATACTAAGTCTAAATATATACTAAACAAACAAAAGAAGGGTGAAAATTCTCCATTACTAAAAGGTAAGTATGTATCGCATGCCTGTTGACAAAGAACACCTGAGTGTTGGGAGTCCAGTATCTAGTTTGTTACGTCAACGGGCTCACAAGACAGACTACGAGCTACGAGCACTCTTCACGGGCAGCCGACTTATAAAGAGTCACAGTATTAAGTAGAATCAATTCACATCCTAGTATACATGCATACACAATACCAAAGACGCGAGCAAACCGAACCAAGCAAAAACAAAAAACCAAAAAACCAAGGGATATATAAACGGACAAGGTATCATTTTCCTCCTCCCCTTTTATCCCTGTATCGTAATTCCCCCGTACCGGATACAGTAGTAATGGATGCATATGTATATATACAAGTAGTAGCAGCAGCAGTGCACAATTTCGTAACGCAACATACAAAGTTGGTTGATATCGAATTTCCTCCGCGAGGTCTTTCCGCCCGGGCGCGAGCCTTTTGCATTCTGATTCTGTCTGCCCCCTTTTCTTTTTTTCTACCTGTATCCGGCTTTCTGTCTCTCTTCATGCACTGGTGATATACAGGCGAAGGTGAAGACTGGGGAGATCCCCGTTTTCGCTTCTTTTTTGCTATTCGTCGTAGTAACGGACGGCAAATAGGTAAGGTGGGGTGATATAAGAGTGAGTGAGTGTCGAGGGGTGTTCTGGTTTTGGGTGAGAGTAAGTAGGGCCGAGAAAGTGGGAACGACCCATGTTTCTGTTGTGTTATGTATGGCGCTTATATGCCGATCCAAATGACGCTCACGACAACGTCCATGCCCTTGCCTTCGCCGCCGTCATACTTGAAGCTCCACATGCCGTCCGTCTTCTCGTTCCAGAAGGCCTGTGTGGCCGAGTGCATGCCGCGGCGGCCGACGTGCGGCTTCCCATCCGTGGCGGTCGGTCCGGGCGTGTCGCTGCTCGTGCTGACGTGTGGCTCGTCGGCCTTGGAGTCGCTCCCGCCTTTTGGCTTGTTAAGCGCCGATGTCGGCACCAGGTGCTGCACGATGGTGCTGTTGACAACGTACTTGAAGGTCGGCGCTTGCGAGCCCGCGGGCGTCGACTCGGAGATGACGGCGCGGAGGATAGAGTTCTGTCAAGACAAGCGTAATCTTAACTTTAATACTTGGTATAGATAAGACGAGAAGTCTATTTCCCCGTAGACGCCGGGGGAGGAAGTGAGGTGGGGATGAACATAAAGAGATGCCAAAGAGGGGTAGAAGAGAGAACAACATACGATGATGGTGGAGTTCCATCCCTCGACTCTGGAGTGCTCGTAGTACTCGGCGCTACCGACGGCCACCTGGCAAGCCTATATTGTTTTCATTACCCTTAGCGAGCTGTTACTGATGCAACGGGAGGGCCTGGGATCGCCCTGGGGACAAACGCACGTCCATGGCGATTTGCCTTAGTCTGGTGGGATTGATGGGCTGATTGCTATAGTTAGCCAGTCGTGTTTGGAAGTATAATTTCACCTTTGCTGATTGTTTCCAGCGCTGAGCGTGTTCATACCGTGTTGGTTGTTGAAGCCATTTTGTTGTACTTTGGTATCCAGGAGCGGTTCCTTTCGTCGTAGGGCGGGTGGACTAGTTAGATGAGGGGAAAGAAAGGAACGTAGTTTAATATCGCAGTTTACCAAGAAGCGTGGGCGGTATGTGGCGGCCTGAGTGGGGGGTTGTAGAGCTGCTTGTCCGATATTGGAGGAATTCCAATGGTAGCTGGCTGTCAGATATGTTATGTATGTGTGATTGTAAAAGGTAATGGATTGACAAGTTAGCAGGGCAGCCTTGTGTTATTCAGGTTCAGGTTCAGCCTTCTCCCCTGGCAGCTTGACTGTTATTATGGTCATATTATTACGGGGTCCAATGGCTTGTAATTAGAGGTAACTACCTAGGTAACCTAGACTAGTCACCATGTCGTAGTTGCTACAGCAGGCCAGGTTTAAACACAATAGCATGGGGCGCTACCACAGTATTATAAATACGGAAGTAACACTGTCAAGCACTGTGTCTAGTGGTCCTAGCTGTGCCTCGGAACACCCTTATCTTATCTTCTCCCAATGTGTGCCGGTTTAGTGATAGTCCGAGGACGCGGGGCAGCAAAGCACGTGAGCTCATATGAGGCAGGGGAAAGAGAAATCCCGGGCTAAGACAAAACGTACTTAGTAACATTGAAGGGTCAAAGCAACCTGATCTGACCACTCATGTCTACTGAAACGCGCACGTGGGTGAAACAGTACAGAGTACTTCGCATAGCAAAGCTCCGGTCTAAGTTGCCCAGCTCTTTTTTCGTCCATATCGTCATTGAACGCAGCTGTCCGTCCCTCAATTGATTATTTACCACCTGGTTGGGATCGGTTGTAATACCAAAGCTTAAATTTATTTCTAGCAGGGCGACGCGGACCAATTGTCCAAGCTCTTCGGCCTCAAGCATATTTGCGCGTCTTGCTGCAATTAGCTGTATCAACCGTTCAGCATGTCGAGCCAGCCACTCCTTCAAACAGCACCCGGTAAATAAACAAAAACTCAACTACCTCGGCCCCGTCGCGATGACCCTGGAAGACAGATACTTGAGCCAGAATCAATCAGCTAACCCGACCCATTTCGACGTCTAGGGAAACGGATAGCCCTACCTACCCGAGTTGAGCCCAAAGTCTTCTTCGCCAACGAGCGCACGTTCCTCTCATGGCTTAACTTCACCGTCATACTTGGCGCCCTCGCCATAGGTATGCTCAACTTCGGTGACCGGCCCGCCTTCATCTCCGCCTTCCTCTTCACCGGCGTTGCCATGCTCACCATGATCTACGCTCTCTTTACATACCACTGGCGCGCCAAATCAATAAGAGTCAAGGGCCAGGCCGGCTTCGACGACCGTTTCGGTCCAACAGTGCTGGCTATCATTCTATTGCTGGCCGTCATCGTCAACTTCGTCTTGCGCATAACTTATGCTGGCGCCGAGGGTGGTAGGAAACACTAGGAGTGAGGCCTAACACCACGGGCGGCACCAAGGACGCAAGATGGCGTTATTGAAACCATTATCCAACACGCGAGCACCAACAACGGCATTTGGTTCCGCTGGAAGAAAAACTCGAGCCGGCCGACCCTCAGAACACAAATTGTCATGTGGACGAGAACGACGAGTGCAATTGTCGACAACATCGACAGTGTTTGATATAGGGAATGAAGCCGGATGGATTCTGCACACGAGTTCCAACGAAATCATGCCACTAGTTGGCGAAGGTAAAAGGTAATCTCGCACACGATTCGCTGAGAGACGCTGCTGAGACTAGTTTCAACAGGATGGTTGTTGAATAGATTGAGCATAACCATCATGAACACTACCAATAAAAAGTTTGTTGCTATACCAAATTGAGTCGTATGTAGAACTCTCATTCCCTTCGGTAACGCTTTCTCGGGTTCGCCCTCATTATGGTTGCGTTGGTGTATAGTGTGTCATTGTGACTCGAACGTAAGACGGATTCTTGTATTGCATCCTTGTTCCCTAAGTGGGAGGGACATTTGTCTGTTCTCCGTATCGTTTCTTCAATTCCTCGATGGATGATCTCGAGAGGAATAAACTCATGACCGGAACCCCTCTCACCAGTGGTCGGCCCTCGATTGCTCTCTCAAATGGTGTCTTCATGACCTCGAACTCGTCGTCCTCATCGTGATCCCGCTTGTCAGCGTTCGGGCCTCCAAGCACAGTCTCCTCGATAATGGTGTTACCCTCGTTACGAGGTTTCTGTATGAGCTCTTCGCCGAGGGCAATGTATTGGAACCAACGGCTCGCTTTTCCATCGCTACCCGCGGGCTGCTCCTCTTCGATTTCACGCTTCGCGATTTCGGCAATGGAGACCAGCTTGCCTGCCTCGGTGGCCTTTGCTCGGAGAATTGAAACTCTAGTTTTGGATGTCGCTGTGTCGGGCGGCGGCTCGGTGGAGGAAGACTCGGTGGAGGAAGACTGCGTGGGCGGGGTGAGATGTCGCAGCATGGCCGTGACTCTCTGCTGGATCTTGGAAGATGAAATGACGGACTGCAGTTGAACTTCGTAGCGGGCATCGATGACATCTAGTGCCTTTGCATCATCAGTGTCGGAGAGACACAAGCTTTTGGTGAGGCATTGGCGCTTGTTGTTCGTGGTTATGGGTTCGTTTGTATCGGCGCGCTTGCGTTTGGGTGCCGCTAACTGCCCGCTTTTCGGCAGGACATCCTGTCGCTGCATTTCGACGGTCATGATATCGTAAACTTGGATGAGACTTGTCGCACAAGATCTGCCATTTCTATGGCCTTTTGATCGAGCAACACAATATCTAGCTGTGGATAGATTGGTGTTACATTAGGCCCGTCATCGAGAATTAAGGAAAGGAAATGTGTAGCAATGGGCTGACAAGGGTTAGATGGGGTAAGAAAATCAATAGCCAACGCACTTATCGATAATGTCATACCTAGTGGTTCTTCTTACTTAATTTGGTAGCGATAAGTTCTATGTAGCTAACTGGATCACGTAACCTCGGGAGAAGAGACGATCAACTGTTGTGAAAAGGGACCTGTGATGTGAGTAGATGCGACAGTATCACCACCGAGTCATGTATATTTGCGGTTTTTTCTCGTCATTCGGGGTGGCTGCGGGAGTGTATTGCATCTCATACCTATTCGCAGTCTCCCTCCCTGGAGAAGGCGTGAGACGCTGTAATGGTGTAGCTACAAAGAGGATGATCTACCTACCACCAACACCACATCACTTTCTTTTTTCTAGCCACTGCGCTGGGTATCTCACAATGTTCAGGGTCTCAGAGACAAGATGATGAATTGACATGATCCAGTAGAGACAAAACAATACAATACAGAGATGTAGTTATAAAACTGTTATATTTCCACGATGTTTATCATTATTTGCGCTGCACTGATAGTGTATGTGTACACTACCTAACGTAGTAAGTATCTGTAGCCCCAAAGTACAGCAAGTTCTGGGCGAGTACAACGTCTTGGAAATGGCTCGTGCTCCCGGGTGCATACGGGAGCTGCTTTCCATTTGGGAAAGTCTGGAGCCGGACCTTGCGCTATTGGCCGCCAAGAAACCCATCCCTGCTTTTTCTCTCATGCACATCGCGCGGCCAACGGTCCACGGCTGAAGCCACCATTTTGTCGGGCTTCTGCCAAGCCCTGCCAACTTAGACTGCCAAGTGGGGATGAACTTTGTTATCGTCAACTTGCGACACGAGCGGCCTGTCTTGTCTCTCACACCAGGAACACGGCCGAAACAACCACCATTATGCAAGACTTGTACATACATTACATTACGCAACGCGACACTAAAATACGCGCAAGTTTATTTGTCTCGCAATAGTCTTTTGTCTCGAAAGATTCCAGTACTAAGGCAGTGGACTAGGTATTAGGCTCGGTTATGCAGAAATATGTGTTAGCTCAAGGTCCTACCTCTTCGTCGTCCTGCGTGGCGCATACTAACACTGGCGCATTAAGTTGCTATCGATCCTTATCTGCATATATCCTGTAGCGTTCACAAGGCACCTATATGAGGTTGTAATAACACTGTTGGCTACCCAATTTTTGGACTCAGTCATCTTCCCGAATCCTCGCCCGACTATATAGGTACCTAGGCAGACCGGCGATGCGGAAGGCTGCCTACCTATCCAATCTAAATACCATGGGCGCCTATCAGTTGCTACTTTGTCTAACGTTCAGGTTCACTACTACTAGTTAATAATATCAGATGAATCAACCGGTGATCTTGTTTCTGTCGACTTATACCGCACATCTGGTAATAATATATGGTTTCGTATTAGTATATGTAGGTTTAAAATGTACATGTAGATCCGACGCGGCGATGCCTGGTCGACGAAAAGACGAGCTCGGGAAACTTATTCTAAGAATCAGGTTCATGTCCTCCACGTATCATCCACATTTACACCTACATTCGCATTGTACTATCTGTATCACACCTTCACGTTGGAAAGTTGGTCGTTTGTATACATATAATTGTTGCCAAGTACACCATGTAGTTCCTTTGTGGGGGGTAGCGTATGGAGTCATGGGTATCTTCCTTCGAGAAACATTTCCCAAACTTGGATGGAATTATGACCCACATCGGATGGGTTTCTTGGTGCTTACTTAGATGGTTGTACCTACCCCATGATATGTAGTGTAAACTGCACCACCTTCTACAGTACAAGGTACCTTGATGTCCCCTGTTCAAGTTAGACCCGCCGTGCGCATTCTCGTTCTCCAGCATAGCGGATCGGACTGTAAGTATCTGAAATGAGAACACAATCAAACACATCATCTCACCACCGACTAAGGTAGTGTACTAAGGTAATAACTTGCCCACCCACACTGAACCAGTCCCCTGATGAGCAATGCGTTGACTGGCGAATTTGAATTTGTAGCAGCGAACCTCGCCAACCCCTTTCCCTACTCTGCCCGAGCTAGCTCGTATCGCCAGGCTTGTTTTTCCCATCACCACCCCCCCCTAATCGCCTCCTCTCCAATTTACTCCGTGCTATTATTCTTTGTAGTCGCAACAATCGCGCAATAGGCTACCAGCATAGAGCAGGCAAAACAGAAGCGATTCATTTGCCTTTTCCTTTGATCCTTCGCCGTACCAATACCAATACGACTTACTCGTACTAATAATACCACATACATCGTGCACTGTTTGTGTTATCTCAGCTGCCACTTTCGCATTCCTTCGCGGCAGCCGAACGTTTCTCTTCTTCCTTGTCGTTCACTCCAGTCTCGCAAATAGTCCCTCTTGCGCGCACGCGCCATATTCGGCATCATTCTCTCGGTCGCAAACCGCACCCTCAGAGAAGCCTACCAAAAAAAGGAACCAAATATATACAAGTATTTTAATACATGCGCTATTCCGTCTTTCCCGCTGAATAGAGTGATTGATCGCCCTATTGATTATCCGTCGTGGCACTGTCCTACCATCTTGTCGCCGGTCGCAACTCTGCGTCGCTCGTCAATCAATCAATCAATCAATACATCAATCAATCAGTCAACGCGCCAACTTCAGCAACCACCAAGCGGATAACGAACTTCCTGTACTTTTATTTAATGCTTCAATTTTCCGCCATCTACGTACCTACTTTTTAATCCGCGATTTGCGCGCACAGAGATTCGTTCGTGCATCGCCTCTGGCGTTGTCGTTGTCGTTGTCGTCGTCGCCGTCGCTGACAGCCGCCTGTTGCTATTGCTTACCGCACTCTCGCAGCGCAACACCTGCAACTCACTCACTGTAGTGCACTGCGCCGTCTTGACTCTGGGTGCACTGGATTATTCCTTATAGGTGTGTCCGCGCATTCATCACACAACGACCCGACGGTACTACTACTGTCCTTGTCCTTGATCTGGGACTGGGCCTGACTCAGACAGAGTTTCGCTTGGCTTTGACAAATTGGCGGTGGCCACATCATCAAGAGGAATCCTCTTTCTCCCCGATTTGCCCCCTATTTCCTCTCTTTCATCAGGCTGGTCCACCATTACGGTGTCCGTCAAATCGCCAACCCAACCCACTCAGTGCAGTGCCAAAGGACCGCACGCGCGCTCTCTATTGGGCGCAGGTGCATCGTGTGCCGGATTGAAGCGGTCTGCCAGCCATTGAAGTACCCCAGCAGAACCCCAGGTAGGCTGCTGCCTCAGCTCTTGCACGGTTCCGATCCTCCGATCGCATGCTTGGCCAATACAGTACAGTACAGTACTTGAGCCACACGCGTCGCAAGAACCTACTAGACCCTCCCAGTCGGTGCCCCATTCAAAGCCGACCCGCACGTTACGTCAGCCTTGGCCCCAACCTGCCCTTTGGTGTCACAAGTCTGACACACGTCTCGGCCCCCCTTTTCTAGCAGCTGCACCGTTCCAACTCGCAGTCGCCTTTTTAGGCAGCACACCAGCAGCGTAGCACAACACCAGCACCCGCGCAGAGTACGACTTTCCGTGGCGCTCCGACCACCTTCTTCCACTTTTACTATTTATACCTTGTACCATCCACCTCCACGACAGATCGAACTTGCGTTTTGCGCTCTGTTGTTAAATCTCCAGTCTACGGCTGCCCGCTTGGTCTTCCCTCCGTGTCTGGGTTGGGTATGCTCATGTTCCGATTCTGGAATTCGGATCACAGGGGAAGTGACAGGACTCTACAAGTTGATCGGCCTATGCTCGACTTCACCAAATCAGTGCAGCCTTGGATATCGACTGACGCTTGCATTCCTCAGTCACCACGGCCTCTTAAGCGGCGGAGGCAGAGCAACGCCGCGATAGCGTCGCAAACCGCTCCTGTTTCCTTCGCTGTGAAGCGGCCGAGGACGAGCGATGAGGATTTCTCCACTGACAATGTCTGTCATCCACAAAAGAAGGTGGCGTTGGCCCCGGTGACAGATCCTGTAACTCCTGTCTCAACTGAATGCGGCGCCCTTAATATAGAAAGAGCGAAGGAAGCTATTGAGGAACAGTTCAGTCTCGAGATACTATTAAAACACGATGAATTGCGTCTCATCAACCAAGAACTTGCCAAGTGCCAGGTTGCATTAGAGCAGCTGCGGAGGTGCCATTTGATCCCCTACCCAGTTGCCACTCCCACGCCTGAGCAAATGTTGAGTGTTGCAAACGGGTCAGGTCCCTCGTTGCAGCCCGGGTTTGGTGATAAGTTGCCTCAGTGGGCGCCGCCTTTCGGTGTCACCGATGGCCCTTACGCGCGACACTACGCCAAGTGGCTCATACCAGATCCCAAATTCGACGGTATACAGCTCGAAACCCCAACACCTACTGATTCGTGGCGGATGAGATCGGCGGTCGAAGGCAGATCGACGAGAAATAGCTTCATGGATCTTAATGCATCGCAGGGAAAGACGCGTCCAGCTAGGGGTACCGCTGGTCAGAAGCTCCAGGCTCTCTCCAATGGATATCCTCCGCCGAAAGACAAGAGTGGACCTTGCGTTCTGAAGCGATCCGACGGCCAGACCGTTAAATTGGTTTGCATTGATTGTCACCGCGAGAACTTCTCAAGCACGCAGGGATTTATTAATCACTGTCGTATTGCACACAAGAGAGATTTTAAAAGCCACGAAGAAGCCGCTGTCCACTGCGGGCACCCTATTGAAGCTGCTGAAGTTCCCAATAAAGGTGCCGCCGTTGAAGAAAAGTCTGTCGGGTCTATTGTGCCGCCTCCTTCTGGGATTGTCCATCCGTTTACACGCGCTAATGGCATGACGGACTCGGAGGCTTGCTTCTCTGTTGTGCGGCGTATTCAGCAGTCCATGGAACTATATCGTCAAGGGAAGTTGCCTGGGGTTACATCTGTTCCTACAATCTCCGATAAATCAACAAGAACTAGTTCTACAACCAAATCATCCTCAGGGTTTTCCCCTTCGACTGATTCGCCCCATCTTTCACGACTACTGAAGAGTAGAGGGTTTAGTGGCAATTTGGGTGCACTTGTTGAAGATGCTAAGACACAGATAGATTTTGACCAGGTCTCATCACCCACTGACGATGAGTCGGAGGATCGGGAGACGTTGACGACTCCTACTATTTGTGCTCTAGGTCGTCCCATTTCCTCGCAGGCGACAACACGTATGCGTGTTCCTGCGAGGGCCGTTATGGCTCCAGTGGTTACTACATCTCGTCCATCGAGTAGCAAAGGCACACTCGTGCATCCTGCACCTTATGCCACCCCCGTTCCTACTCCAACTCCGCACTCTGCGACTAGACCCAGGTCCGAAATGGCTATGGATGAAGACATGTTAGACGTGACAGAGTTGAGCCCAAGCACTGCCGTAGGCAACAATGCCCCGTCGCTTGTTAGTGACGACGGTGAGTATGATGACTCCGCAGACTCCGACTCCGCCTCGGAAATGGACGTTAGTATCGGCGCTGAATCGATCTCGGATGTGGAAGACATCGATATTGAAGATGATCATGCCGGCGCTCGAGCACTACGGCATCACGGATCCACTGGTCCTGGGGCTGGAACGAGAGTAAGACTGGGAAAAAGCGATGCAAAGCAAGTCAACTTTGTGGCTTCGATTAAAGAAGAAAGTACAAAGCAGAGCCACGGACGAGGCATTGATATCGAGAGGATCCATTAATCGATATATTGCCAATTCTACTTGACGAACGCCGAGACGGCGAATGATTTTACGACACAGTTTGTATGAGGAGCACCAAACTTGCCATTGGTGTCCGTTTGTTGGACTAGGGCATTTATTCTTGGAATCGTTATATTTTATCCCTACATGTTGTATTATACAACCCCGTATACGCACAGTCACCTAGCTTTGCGGGAGTTTTTATCCGATGGGCTGGTCTGGTCACGACTTCGTTTCTATGGTTTCACGGGCAAGATACATACATGATCATTTGACCCGCATCTACCTACCTACCTACCCCATGTATTCACAGCGTAGCATGGCAGCAGCGAGAGAAGAGTTGGGTTTTGGTAATAGGCCCTCATCTTGGTTGGCATGGTGGTAGCTGCTTTGTAAACATTAGACAGAGAAACGAGGAGTTATGTCAGACGTTCGAAAGAGAAGAGTGGACGCTGTCAGTTGGTATTTGATGTATAGCAGAGAAGCGTTATCTGAAATGTAATAAACGCCCCTTTCGGCAATTCCAGTGTGCTCGTGTGATGTGCTTGGTTTTGGATTCTATGCATGGTTGGTTGGTTGGTTGGTTGGTTGCATGCTTGCCGATAAGTTCTTCATAATACCTGTCATCTTGGCCATCTTAATACATGATCGATTATCAAATTATTGTGTGATGATCTCTATACTCGATGCACTGCCCCTTTCTTAGTGTCCTGCCAGTCGAAGTGCCACTCATCACCCGTTTTGACACAAGAGAGAAAACGAGTAATAGGGAGTATTGTCAAGCAGATACCATTTTCGGATATTGATGTGTGATAATAACTACTATTTCGCAGATTATAAGTGAGTGAACAACTATTAATTTTTTCCCCTTCTTCAGACTACTCCCTACTCAGCCAATTTATTTAGTTAGTAGACAGACCGGAAGCAGTTTGGCGTTATAATATCTACCTACCTACCAACCTACCTGCCTACCTACATAATGAAATACTCACAGAGAATGAATAATGAATGCTCTTACCTCAATGCCGGAACCAGAGCTGAATGAATACCTCTTCTGAGATTTGACATATCTATCATTAACTTTAGTTGAACGTAGGTATATACATACATGTACGATTTAGATAGATAGATAGCACGCGAGTTCTTAAACATTGTATATATGTAAGTAAGTAAGTATTGATCATTCAGTCATTCAGTCATCTATCTACACCACACCGCTACATCACGACAATATCTTCGTCCAGACTCATTCCGCACCAACTCAACAATCTCACAATATTCAGTTCTCTATCACATATCACACTCTACAATACAAATCGGCAACATGAATTCAAATAACCTTCATTTACATCATATACCTATTATAGACTAAGGACTTACTGTACACTCATTCAAGATACTAATCTTATCTTACAAAGCGGCCCCCCGCCCCCGACCAAGTCCCAACAATAAGTAATTAAGTAAGTAGATAAATAGCAAGCAAGTATCATAATGTTGTATCACAACTTTCAGGAGCCTGCTTTAGAAATATACAATTAGGCATAGGGGGTGAAGGGCAAATGTGAAAACCCAAGGATTCGCCAGTCGTTACCAATTCTCAATTAATATTTCTAATCTAGCAACTCATCAGTTCATCATGAGATAGAGGTGAGAGTGGAGGACAGGGCTCCGAATTTTGGCGAGGTTATATATTTATGTACGTACGGTCGGTCATACATCACACAATGGTATGTATGGTTAGAAGTTAAGTAGGAAGAACCGAATAAACCTGAGAAAATACATACAAGTTCACATTCACTTCTATTCAGCATAAAGTCACACAAGCTGAGCCTTCCAGATTTGCCCGGTCCAAAGTAAGTTTGATTCATTACAACTCCTCATCGATCAATCAATCAGTGCCACGCCACGACGTATCCTATATGTAATCCCGTTCCAATACAGGCCGGGGGAAATCGGGACAAAACGAACGAGTAAAGCTATATCGAACCAGAACAACGCTTGAACGATCTTGGTAGCCATTATTGACAGGCCTCTTCTCTAACCAAAACAGCAGGTGCTTATGATGGAAGAAACCAAAACAACGCAACTGCGACTCTTCTCCTGGAAAGAGCATACAGCCATATAACCAAGTCATTCGCCTACACACGGCGACAGGGGGTTAACGGCGAGGCCGTTTGTGCCCAGCTGTAATAGGGCGGATGCCAGCAGACTTCTACTCTTGGCCAAAGCCCATGGTCTCCTCAACAGCTATAGTTAACTTCTGCTGTAACGCTTCTAATGACTTGTAAGACGGGAGGTCAAGGCGGTTGAAACTGTGAAGAGATTAGTTAAGCTCGAGAAACAATCCAAGCTTGAAGACCTACCAAGTGTGAGCTTTGGGCAAGTTTCCAACATCGCCGGCCTTTTCAATTGTAAACCTTCTGGGCCCATCACTGCCTTGGAGATCCTTGAATCCGTTGACGGGAATGCGGGATGTGCCGGTCGCAAATTGAAGCAATCTGCTCTTCTGCTCTCCATCCCAACTCCTTATGGTTTGCCAGAAGAATTGAATGACTTCATCATTCTCCGTATAACCACGATAATCCGTGTGCTTCTTCCAGTCGTCCACATCAATTTCCGCAATACCTCCAATCAGGAGTTCCAACTCGCGCTCATCAAAGACGTTGATGAGGTCATGAGGAATTAGCTCTTGGAAACCATCCTTGAATGCCTGGAACTGTTCCGCGATGCGCTTCTCGATGCGCCACTTGACCATCAAGTCCACATACTCCTTCTTGTTTTCGTTGGTCACATCAATATCACGCCCGTTGGGGATGAGGTCCTCGACGGTCATAACACCAAATCGCTCGTCTTCAGTAGAGAAAGTCTGTTCCAAGATTCCACCAGAGATATCGTTATCCAACATCCACTGTAGACTGCGGTGGAAATCTGCGTCTACACCTTCCATGTCGGCGAGCTGAACGGCCTTGCCGAGTACCATTTTGTAGAGAGCCCCAATAAAGAAGGCGTCCAAGAAACGGCGGTGGAAAATGGCGAGACCCACCACACGGCCTATGAACTTGAAGTAATTAAGATGTTCTGGATTGATACCAGAGTGTGGATTAATTTGCAGGGTATAGTTGTCATGAGCCGAATACTCGAAAAGACAGTAGAACGGGTTGAACATCTCATGGGACAGCAAAAAGAAGAACTCTCTCGACAAGCCACCATAATCCAGACCATCTTCACCCTCAAATTTTATCATCAGGCGCTTCTTGAGATCCGTGGCGGACTGCCGTGAGATCTCAGCAAACGAGTCTTCGAAAATATGTGATCTCCGGACCTTGATATGACACTGGCCAGACAGAATGCGCATTGCGGGCTGGGATCGGAAATAGATCAGCTTCCTTCGGAAGTCTCGCTTGTACTGGGGTACGTTCTGGTCTAGGGAAGACGGCAGTCGTGGATCATCCCAAGTTGTCGTCTTCGTGTTATGATCCACGAAGTATACACGAGCCGTATTGGTGAGGCGCATCTCCCATCCACTGGGAAGAGGACCGAGTTGGGATACAGGCTGCTGTTGAATAGTGCCGTTCGCATTATTGTGGCCGCCATACATCCTGATGTACTGCTGGCGTCGAGGATCGACCCACGTGGTCGTGCGAGTGTTATGATCGACAAAGTAAGGTCGCCCTTCTGGTGTCCACCGCTGTTCCCAGCCCGGGGGAAGTTCACCAGTGCCGGGACTTGTAGCACCGGTATGCATCATCGTACTGTTCTGCGCATTTTGCTGAGTACTTGCTTGTTGTTGCTGAAGCTGAAGCGTAGGGGAGTTGGCACCGGTGCGATCCTCTGGAAGGGTTCGGTTCTGGTGCCGCTGGCGCTCAACCTGTGTGGCTGCCTCTCGCTCGCCCCGAGCCTCTCCAACGCCAGCCAGGGTGGGTCGAGTCCAGCTCGTTGTACGTGAGTTGTGATCCACATAATATGTCCTACCCAGATGGTCTTCACGGCGCTCCCATCCAGCGGGCAGGCGCCCATTAGCATCTTCAAAGGGACTCATTTGGGCCCCAGATCGAGCCTGGGCAGAAGTATTCCCGCTCGCCGGTGCTGCACCATTCACGCCGTTAGTCCGGATAGGTAAATTTGTCTGCGCGCCTGGGCCTGTGCCGTTAAGTGCCGAGGTAGACGAGGTGGGACGTTCTGAGGTACGATCGGCACTCAAAGTCGAAGCTTGGGGGGCTAGGGAGGGGCGGCTTGAGTTGGTGGATTGCGGTTGTTGGGGGCGTGTCGGAGTAGAGAGGTTTGTGGACAAGTTAATGATCAGCTTCCCGTGGACGACGAGGTTATCGGTCGATTTCTTTAGATCCCGCGTGAGCATCTGGTCTAAAGAGAATGCTTGTCAGTGGGAGGCGGAATGAATAGCGTCGGTTGAATCGAGGGATTACCATCGGCACCGTCCGCTAACTCAATGACATCGCCAATGCGAACGTTAATGACACCCAAGAAACCCTGGTCCTTCTTCTTAAACTTTTTTTGATCAAACACCTGCACGGCTAAAATGCCATCCTCGGTTGCGCGACTAAATATTGATGTGAGCACAGGGTTAAAATGCTGGGGAACACGAACAGGGGCCATACTAGTCGAAGCTTTCATTCCAGTAGGGGTTCAAGGTCCGCTTGCAAACCTGAGTGGTCTTGGTCTGCTCACCGTTGATGGTGGCTACGGCGAAGGGATCAGGGAGCCCTACACCCAGGTGTCAGAGTTATTGTCGAGCAACATAGGGAGCATGGCAATATCAAGGGATAAAGCAAGTGCGTGGGCTAGAAGAGGGTTGCTTACGGAAGACATCTCTCTTATACAAGCCATCGGCGGCAATGACTGGAAATAGGCATTAATATAAATATGCCAATGTCCCCCTCTCCTCTATTCCAGATGGTCATTGTGCAGACGGAGACACGGAAACATACTAGTTACTCGCAAGTTGGGTTGACTATCACGGAGACAAGGACCTGGTTAGCGGCGCTGCTCTCTGCTCTGCAAGGAGGGAAGGGAACGATCAGGGGCAGACGAGAGGCTCTCGACTCACGCTGATGACCCGGAGTCGGAGCGGTTCGTAGCCATGGCCGTGGTGATACCATGCGATGAGGTGTTGACGGGAGGTCCTCGGGCTCTCCCACCTCTTGTTCGCTGCGGGCCGGTGCAAGAGCGTGAGGAAGAGGGGTCACTCGAGCAGCGGGAGGGGATCTAAGACCGGGGGATATGGGCTAAGAGATACTGTAGACAATTCTGACTTGATGCTCAATGTGTCCACCACGCGCTGTGGTGGCCGGAAGGAAAGGGAAAACAAACAAACGTGCAAAACGGAGGGCTTTGAGCAGCAGGCACCGTTGAGGCTAAGATCCGGGAGGTAATACCAAGTCGAGACGCAGAGGCAGGCGGCAGGTGGTAGGTTGGTCAGAGGATAAGAGATACCTAGATAGTATGGTAGGCATGCTAGGTCGAGGCATAGGCGGTGGGCTCAGTTAGTGGGTTGACTTGGTAGGTACCTAACTGTACAGTAGTAGCGCAGTTGACCTCCGTAGTACTAGTCTATACTTCAGTGGGCACGTGAGGTACATAGAAGGCGCTGAGGTGATTATGTCAGGGCATTGAAACCTGCCGCCACGGGATTTAGCAAGAATAGGTTAGATTGGTATCTTGGGCGTTTCAATATGTACCTAGAAGTAGTACCAAGCCCGCAGCAACAACCAGTTTACCTGCTAGCGCTGTACCCTCCACTGACAACCCATTGCAGCTACAAGTGAGCAGATGGGAAAGGGCGTGACGAGATTGGCTAGAACCCGGATACAAGGGCGCGGTACGGACCCATGCGGTCTAGCGGTCCTTGACCGGGGCTTCTGCTGGAGGCTGTGCACAAACCTGTATCGAACGAAACACTCGCCGACCTACCCGTATCGTGGCCTCAGCCCGTGGTTCTTTCCAGAACACGGGACGAGACAGGAAACCTCATATTAACTAGACTGTACATGCAATTCGACCCTCGATTTCACTAATGATACATGATGATTCAAGCACACGACTCACACTAATATCATTTGGTAGGTATATGGTATGAACAGAGACTTACAGTACAGAAGATACGATCTACTCCAGTCTAATGTATGCATATATCCCCGGTTCAAATCTAGCTATGACGCACGAGTCCTGGAGACCAAGGTGGCTGTGAAAGTTGATGACAGAAAGCCCCCCAGGGCGGCTAACTTATACCATTTACTAGCCAAGGTAGCTGAAGAACAGACAATAGTGTAGGTACTGTAAGATGCTCTGCCACAAGTTCCACGACAATGCTACCCCGTCACCCCCTTTCCTCGCCACACCGATCCCATATGGTCAGATCTGGGTTCCTTGCAGAGGCACAAAGGAACTTGTCCAGATAAGCAAATTATTCGCTCGACTTGTTGTCCCCTTATGAATCTAGTTCTTTGAACTACACTAATCCTGGTGCGTGTCGTGCCGCATGCTTGGTACACATGATGTTTGCACCACCTATCATCGAGGCAGTAAGTACTCGGATTATCTCTTCCTTCGTTTTACTACAGATATCCTGGGTTAGGTATTCATTTCATTTTTGTCCTGGTCGTGCTAGATAAATTCATGGTATTCTCCTGAGGAGGCCAATATCTCTAGAGGGATTGTTTGACGGAATCTAGGTAGTAAACGGGCTTGATGACCGAAAGCGAAATTAGGCAAATATGGACCCATTAGATTATCTCCCCCGCTTGTGAAACTCAACATATGTGTGTACGCTGTGCTGTTTACTTTACTTCTGATCAATTCCCTTCAACTGGATAATACCAATATTATATGTCAGGTGTAAGGCAATTGGTTTAACCTGGATATCGTAATGGAGATACCGAGCCGGAAGGAGCCGACCATATGTGGGAATACGGCGTGTCATCATAATGCGTGATATCACGTAAACTTAGAAGATGAAGAGGTAGTCAAGGGTGGGATCATTTTGCTTCTTGGCGACGCATTTCTCGCTCACATCTAGGAGCATACCAACGCTACTCGTGGATGAGCGTCAGGAATGACTTTGTCTAACTTGTTCACTTTTCCGCGACCGTGATATTCAATGGAACTTGTCCATCTTCCGCCTCGAAGGCTTGTGTTCGTTCGTCCGAAAATAGCCTCGATAGTTATCCGGGTGCGCATGGCTATGTTGGAGTTTGGTACTCGATACGATCACCCAGGGGCAGGACCAAACAAAGCGGAGACGTGGGTAAGGCGTAAGGTGAACGTTTGTCGCATGGTAAATTGCTACCTAGCTGATGAGACAACATCGAAATCATGACCAACCAACGCCATTTCCCCAGTTGCCAATTTTACCATCGCTTAGACATCAGTGATTTCCCTCAATCGTCGCAGGGTCGAGCGGGCGGCTGTCGCAGCGGGGGATCTAATTCTCAAGTCAGAACGGTCCATCCTCCCATCTCGTCAAGCTGATACGTACGACATGGTGTAGGCTCCGCCAGCAATAGTCTTCTTGCAGCCCCGGCATGTCCAGATACCGACGGCCTGACGGCGAACTGAGGTCTTTCCGCAGAATGGGCTTCGCAGTGTTAGCATGAGGATTCGGTACCATGGTCGGCTATATGATCGGGAGAAGCGTACCATCCGTAGCGGGCGTGCTGGGTGATCTCGAAGCGCTTGGTCTGCTTTCGCAGAGAAGCACCGTAACGGGTGCCGTACTTGCCGACAATGCCGACCTCTATAACGTCGAGATTAGCTTAGGAACGGATTCGAGAGCGGCATGAAAAATAGATGGACGTACTGGTTGTACGCTTGGCCATTGTATTGACGACGGTGGGTGGTGTTGGCGCGTCGGGATGGTGGTGGTTGTATGTTGGTGAGGTTGGCGGGCAGGGAAGTTTTGAGATTATCTGAGGTTTGTAAACGACTTGGGAGACTGTGTGTGCAGAGCAGTGGCGTGTCCTTATTGGCTAGAGAGGGGTAGGCGAGTGTGCTTGACCCCACCTTTTCGGAAGATTTTCGGATAAAATGGGCAGATAAGCTTGAAGACCTTGACAGCCTTACTCTCACCTGGTGCCACCTGCACTATCTAGGCACGATCAACTAAGGTAGGCTATTGGCGTCTATCACCTACGGCCCTATTTGGAGAATTACAACATAACATGACGTAGGTATTTGTAAGAGTTCGGGGTATTTTGGCTTCTGAGTGTATTAAATAAGAGAGACAAGCGTATCGCCAACAGCAACAAATCTAAAGATCCCCAAGAGCTCTCATGAGCTCATATTGGCCTGTGCCTTCCTGAAGCTAATTCTTGCAGCCGTTGATCAATAAGGTCGTCAGCCTGCACCAGACGATATTGGCTACACTAGATAGGACCAGCGCAACCCACAATCCCGAAATATCAACAGGGATGAAAATGAGGGAAGTGTCAACCCCCTAGTCTTTGTGGCTTGAAGATGCACTGGGTAGTTTATCTGAGAAAGCGAAAATCGCTTTGGAATACCTATGATCGAGGCACTGCCACCATAAGGGGGGGGGGGGGGGGGGGCGGGGGCGGGGGGGGGGGGGGCGGGGGGGGGGGGGCGGCGGGCGGGGGGGGGGGGGGCGGGGGCGCGCCGAGGGGGC
>MU382653.1:35650-51492 GCA_022495115.1 Xylaria castorea | reverse complement strand
CCCATCTCTTTGGTGGTTTAATTTTCAATGGGTTTTTTTTCTGGATAACCCTAATACGCTTTTGTATAACAATTTTTCCCCCCCCCCCCCCCAACACCCCCCCCCCCCCCCCCCCCCGGACCCGGATTGATGGACGTTGCAGCCGCTTCGGGACGCTGCGGGGGCGTAAGCCAAGCTCCGCCACTTTAGAAACGCAGTGGAGCAAGAACACAACTGTGTTGGTGAGAAGGAGAAGTTGCATAAGCCCGGAAACTAGCCTCTTCTGGCAACGACCCAATGCAGTATCGCATCTTCGACGGCGTCGGCACCGATATTGATAGTCACCAACTTACTGTAATTATCTACCAGGGTTCCGCTCGCTATGTGATGAGATAGCCGGAAGTACACACAGCTGGAAAAGCCGCCGATTCTATCCGCCGATTCTATCTTTACCCTGATACAATAGGGCTTCAGTTGGGGGCAGAACATTCTCAAATTGCATATCTTTCTCACTATATGTATTACATAAGATAGGAAATGTGACACATCACGAGAATCATGTTACCATTTAGACTAGTCTGGAGCTGCATGATAGCGGGCAGGATGCTAATCCTTCCTAGCTGAACTGGCTGCTTTGGCGGCCTCTATGGAGCCATCGGCAGGGCGCATTCGTGGGCTGAATAATACTTGCCGAGCTCTATGCATCACAGTTCAGATATTGGCCGGGGTGTTTCTTGACCTGCGGAAGCTGTAGCGTTATTGTTACCTTAGCTAACGATCGCAGATGATTAGACTATCCCCTCTCTTGAGATTGTTGGATTAAGGTCTCATGTTACAGCTGGAAGTCTGACACACCATTCACTTGGCTGTTGATAGTCCCCGGTACTCTTGCTCCCTACTCAAGCAGTCTTCCTGCTTAAGGGTATCAATCTCAAGTGCAATGGATCCTCTCTCCATTACGACCTCCGTGATTACGCTTCTTGGAGCAGCAAGCACTGTCTATAATTGTTTGCAATCCATTCGCCATGCCGATCGAGGGCTTCAGTCATTGGTTAAAGAAGTCACTACTCTTAATGGCTTCTTGAGGTCTATTGAGAGGGCATTGGAGGATTGTCGGGATAATCCTTATGCCTTAACCCATATCGATCCGGCTCTGTGGAAAGAGAGCAAAGTTGCACTCTCCGACTGTCAGGAGACACTGGACCAATTGGGCTCGGTTTTTAGTGAACCGAAGAGGCCATCCCGCTCTAATACACTTTTCCGTCGAGCAAGAGTCGCAGCTGAATTACATTCTCGCGCGGGAGAGATTGCTTCGTTCCGAGAGAAGATCTCAATGTCGAATATGTCCTTGCAGACACTGTTACAGGTCATTAATGTGTAAGTTGGAGATTGAACTTGTTTACTTTTCGCCACAGTTCAAGATTAATAAGTCAAAGGTCGCTTTCTCTTCGGAGTAACGAATCTCGCGACAACATTTTGAGAGAACTGAAAGAGCTGAAAAATGCTCTGAGGAAATCTTCTCAGGCTGCCACTGTTTCGTACTCGACGTTATTTCTCAGTGAAAAGGATACACGTCTGGTTCACCATTTGAAGGGCTTGATTAGGGCAGCGCAGGACTTCCATTCAAGCGCCAGTGTAACCGCTAGTACAGTGGTCGGCGGTGGTGAGTCTCAACCACCGCCTACTGATTTTGGGGATGATGATGCAAGGTCAGGAATTGCCTCCCGACTGCCCTCTATAAAGAGAGAACAGATTGAGACATACCTTTCTCAAAACCAACCAGTCTCGCGCGCTGTGACCTCTGCATCCAACGAGGAAAAAGACGAGACATTGCCAAGGCCACTGAAGAGCCCTGAAATGAACTTGGATACACGTGAACCTGGCACCAATGACACTTTCAGTACCATCTTTACTAGTGGTTTCAGCAAGATCGCGCAGCGAGCTCTTCAGCAACTTGATCTCGGAAAGGCAGAGGGGCTCCTCAGAGAAGCTCTAAAGTGGCACAGCTCTTCCGGGTCGGATGATGTACATCACCACCGACATTTACAGACTCAACTTGCGTTGTGCAGTCTCCTTCAGGGGAATTGTCAAGAAGCGCAAGATTTGATACTCGGCCTGATTGGTTCTAGCACGGAGAAAGACGCTGTTGCACCTCAACTTCTCTATGCTTTGACATTGTTGCAATTGCACGAGTTAGACTTCGAGGGGGCGCGTGACAACAGCAAACGGCTCTGGGAAGCCCTTCAAAAAATGCCACATTGTACAGTTCTGGGAGCGAACGATGCCATGAAGCTCCTGGCCACTTCGTATCAGGAATCAGGTGATAGTCTTTTGGCCGACGCAATTGAAGCGGAATTACCCGATTTGAGGCTCTTCGAGCCTGTACCCAAGATGACAGACTTCCTGGCTGATTGTGAAGAGCTTCTCGTTGGGATTCTCGGGCTCCAGGACAGTTCTGAATCCTCGAACCCTCTATTGGTGGTTAGCAAAATTCACGATCTTCCAATAGCTAAGAAACCCAGCTCTCTCCAGATGCGTGAACTGCTACTGGAAAACGTGCGTTCCCCGATATCAGAGGGCTCTCCCAGCGAGGCAGACGACTTTCTTTCTGTGAAACCATCTTCAGACTTTGCAAATACCCAGCCAAAAGTGAAGAAGAGGTCCTGGTCTAACTTACGAACCTTGTTCAAACCTCGCTTGTGGGACATTGGTAACATGGACTTATATCCCTTAAACACCGGGGCACAGGATTCGACATTGAAACTGAGGAAAAGGGCAAAAACATCACATGTTGCGCAGGTATCTTCCCAGGAACCCGAATCCGACTGTAACGCATCTTCGGACCCAGTTGTACAAAGCCAAATTAGATCAAAGTCGAATAATTCCACAAGGGCGGGCTCGGTGGTGCAAAACCATGACCCAGAGAGCACCTCCCGAACTATGGAGTGGGTCATCAAACAAACCGACAATAAAACAATAGATTCGAAAGCAGATACGACAACGGAGCGCGAGAATGTCCAGGAACCAACACAACGACTACAACGCCAATTTAGTTTCCAAGCTGGTGTTTCTGATCACATCTCAGCGAAGCTCCCAACTCCAACCGCGACTACTTGTTATGAGATGCCC
The DNA here is from genome assembly GCA_022495115.1 of Xylaria castorea. Classification (NCBI taxonomy): domain Eukaryota; kingdom Fungi; phylum Ascomycota; class Sordariomycetes; order Xylariales; family Xylariaceae; genus Xylaria; species Xylaria castorea. The sequence goes on along the minus strand of MU382653.1, from coordinate 48,384 downwards.
AATAACGCAGTGTTTGAGCTAATGGATACTTCTCCGCGTGTGAAACTACCCATCTGGGCACACGAGTCGCACGGTCGTGATCGGCGAACTAATAACAAGAGCGAAACAATAAGTTTTCATAAAGTATCTAGACTTATCAATCACTTCGATAATGTCAGCAATCCATCTTTATCTTTATATGATGACTCAATACCGATGCCAGACGTCTGCTTTCCTAGCAACTTACTCAAGGAATCTCGTAGATGTCAAGATAGCATGACTATGACAACAGCTACTCCGCTTGAAACGGAAAACTATATCTACGATTTGCTCGGCCTTGACAGACATTCAGTGGCCAGTGGCGATATCCTAGGTCCTCTTGCCGTTATTATGGGGGATGGCTCCTCCGGGTCGGAGTCGGATATCTCCTCCGTTTTCGACCAAATAACACCGTCAACCCGCCAAACAACATTCGACTTTGTAGCTGAAGGCGCAGACCACGACGGCAGCGTCGACGAAGATTGGCCGCTTAAAAGCGAAAAGCAGACGAAGACCCAACGAGCTACTGAGTCCATAAGTAGTGCCGAGTCTCCCACGCGCACGTCTTTCAAACCAACGAACAATTACGGGCTAGATGTGGAACTAGACGAGTCTCTGAGTCTGCCTCGGAACCGCGAATCAAACCGCGAAGTGACCAACGACATGGCTCAGCCCCGAAGCCCGAGATTCGATAGCCAGAGTCGCCGGGAGTTTGGCCCAGCGATAGCAAGGCTCTGCCGGTATAGGTCACCCCGCAAGACTGCCTTCAGGAGACGGCTACCTGGCAGCGCAGCTACCGGACTTGGCAGGCTTTTCCACGCGCAGGATAGTGAAGACGACTTCGACTTTGGTTTCAGCAACGCACTTTACTCTGGCCCCGACGCTGTCGTTGGCCCGTTCACGGATCTAGAGGAGGCCGACTTGTCCGGTGGACAAGGCATCTATGAATTTGCGCCCCGGGACATACCCACATCTGCGGACAGCTCGAGGTCTAGTAAACTATATTCACGACATATGGGGAATGGCCGGGAAGAATTATTGGGCGAGAAACGTGAAACTTCGGTGCACACCAACGAGCCGCCACCATATCATAGCGAGGACCTGGCTGGCAATAGAAAACGCAGCTGGACACGGATTCAGATTGATGACTTTTTCGACGTCTCGCTTGAACGTCCGCTCTTTCAACCCATTTCCTGTTCTTGAGGATGAAAGGTCTCGAGGTTGCTCATTAGGAATACCAGCATTTTGTTAACTAAACGGTCCGTTTATGCTACATTTCATGTGTTCATCTTCGCGTATCAGCAGTTTGTCGAACGGAAGGTTACATACTAGGGATGTGCTTGTGCCCTTGGTCTTGCGATAATCATCTTTAGGTAATTCTCCTGAATCGTTTACTAGGTTAAATGTTTAGTTCATGTAGCATCAAGGTAAATTACCATCTTCATCATACTGCAACTGCGTTCTTGCACCTTCCTTCCCCTTTCTTCTGTTGTTCTTTCCCCATTTGTCTATTATGGCGGCATCGCGGGGTCTTTGTTGGTGCAATGGAAATGCGCACTTAAGTATCCAATAAACCATTAATAAACCTTACCTAGGTACGGATATTTAGGCTCATAGCGCCGAAACCTGCCATTCTCGTCCGTTCAACGGCTCTACACAACCCCGATATTAGTCCTGTCCCAGCCCCGCAGCTCGGGACAATATTACCTACAAGTCTGCGGTTGCTGGTATAATGATCCGAGATCCCCGCGTATTGCCCCGCGCGAGACCCCCAAATTTCGCGATCGCAACCCACCAAGCTAACAGCATCGAGATCGAACTTTGGACATATTTCTTATTAAGATACTGTAACGCATCTTCGACACTCGTTCCACACGAGGTTTTGGAATAGACAATTCCCCCGAATCGTCCGGCATCATGAAGCTCCTTTACCCAACGTCACTCAAGCTCGACATCGCGAGTCTCGAGGGCTTCAGCGTATCCCTGCACGCCTATGACGTTAAGGGCACGATCCCCGAGGACCTGATCGACGCCGACGTGCTCGTGACATGGTGCAACAGCGCCAGCAACCTCCAGGACGCCGCGAAGCGCTTGAAGAACCTGCGCTGGATCCAATCGCTGGCCGCCGGGCCCAACGACGTGCTGTCGGCCGGCTTCCCGTCGTCCGTGACGGTCACGACGGGCTCGGGCCTGCACGACCGCACCGTCGCCGAGCACGCCCTGGGCCTCCTCCTCGCCGCCGCCAGACGCTTCGACGAGATGCGCGACTACCAGGTCCAGGGCAAATGGGCCGCCCACCTCGGCGGCCCCCAGCCCGACCGCCCCAAGGACCGCTTCACCACGCTGCGCGACGCCAACGTCACCATCTGGGGCTACGGCAACATCGCCAAGACGCTCGCGCCGCACCTGACGGCCCTGGGCGCCGCGGTGCGCGGCGTCGCGCGGTCGGCCGGCGTGCGCGAGGGCACCGAGGTCTACGGCGAGGATAAACTATCCGAGCTCCTCCCCACGACAGACGCCCTCGTCATGATCCTGCCCGGGTCCGAGAGCACCAAGGACGCCCTGAACGCCGAGCGGCTGAGGCTGCTGCCGAAGCACGCGTGGGTCGTGAACGTCGGACGCGGCACCGCCGTCGACGAGGACGCGCTGGCCGACGCGCTGGAGAAGGGCGAGATCGGCGGCGCGGCCCTCGACGTCTTCGTCAAGGAACCCTTACCGGCCGATTCGAGGCTGTACAAGGCGAAGAACTGCATCGTCAGCCCGCATGCTGCTGGTGGTCGGCCGCAGGACGCCGAGGCGCTCATCGCGTATAATTTGCGGAGGTTCTTGGCTGGCCAGGAGCTTAAGAATGTGATCTAGGGACGCGCATGTGGTGTTAGTATGAGTGAGTGTTAGAATAAATGCCTTATAGATATCATGAACAAATACCTTCCAACAATGCTTACCAGCTTGCATCTGGAACTGTAGTTTGTACAATGTAAGTTTGGTCTGGGCTCATTTCGATATTCCTTTTGAAAACAGATTATCCTGTCAGGTACAGTTAACATCATCGCGCTTGAGAAATCAATCCGAATAAGCAAGTCCTGTACTTAATCCCAAATCTTAATTAAACATATATACATGTTCGATCTAGTAAGTTTAGAAAAAGGAGGCCGACTAAAACCCCAGTATTGCCCACTAGAGATATCAAGATCAACCCCCTCTTAGTAGGCCTAGATATTCGCGTTACAAACGAGCAATAGAGATCGCTCAAGCAGAAAAATTTACGCCAGTAGATGTGATCCCCTGTGCTTTATATCAAGTATGCTGTAGGCAGCTTCTGCCGAATTCTGGCGCCTTCAGCGTTCCACGATCCGGATCGCTCCCTTGCCGCAAATCTGGCGGCCGGATTGTAAGATCAAAGGGGGGAAAAATAAAATAAGCCAAACACCGTTCTATCTAACGCCATTGCCATGTCGAATTGCAAGTGCCATGCCGAACCCAGAGCAACGGACTCATCAATTTGCGGAATGTCAATATCCATATTTCATCACCGCACCTAGTCCTCATCGTTATCGCCCTCATCGTTGTCGCTGTCATCGCTGTCGTCGCTGTCGTCATCTTCGTCGTCCTCATCGTCGTCGTCTCCATCATCGTTGTTCTCCTCTTCTCCTTCTCCTTCTTCTCCATCCTCTTCTTCTTCATCCTCCTTTTTGATCTTGTTGGGTAGACCATAATCGTCCTCGGCGTCCTCGGCACCGTTTGTGGGGACGGCATCCACATCGTATTCTTCATCTTCAATCACCACAACCTCCCTATCCTTAGCTTTCGCTGGCTCCAAGGTCTCAAAAACAGAAGAATCATCATCAGAGCTAAAAACAGCGACCTGTCTCTCAGACGTTTTCGTCTCCTTTTTCTTTCCATTCAGATCGCCAAACTTAGCCTGTGCCTCGAGGTCCTTCTCGATCTCCGCGAGCGGCTTCTTCACGTCCGAACAGCGCAGCGACTCTTTCAGATCCTTGGCCGACGCCACCGGGGACGGACGATCAAAATCCTGGTCCGTGTACGTCATGTCCGCGAGCAGACGCTGCAGACGTCGGCGGCGGGGCGCGTCTGCCGCCGAGAGGTCGATCGTGGGGAACGGCAGCATGGCGATGTCGTTGGCGCCCAGGCGCACGCGCAGCATCAGCTCGAGCGCGCGCTCCAGCACCGCCGGGTTGTCGAGGTCGTCCTCGGTCCACGAGACCGTGGACAGCTTCCCGTCGTGGTTGCCGTACGAGAGCAGGCGCCGCAGGTTGTTCTTCTCGTGGCTGAAGAGACTCTTGGATTCCCGCGGCAGATCGATGAATTCGCCGTAGTACTCGTCCCGCGTGCGCAACTCGAGGAACGCGTCTGTGTCGTTTATCATCGGAGAGGCGTAGTTGAACCAGCCGCCGCTGCCGTCGCCTGTCTTGGGCTCGATGACTTCTTGTCCGCGCTTTTTCGAACTGGAACTGCTCGTATTGTCTGTGTTAGGTTTACCTGGGAGGAATACATTTCTGAAGGTATTCATGGATGTCTTGTCTTCGTCTTCCTTCTTGATTCCTTTGCTCTCGGCCTTGCACTGGGCTCCATTTTCAAGTTTGACTTTCTTGGGTGCAGGCTCCTCTACCTTATCATCCTCGAGCAAGCTTTTCTCCTCCAGGAGCTTCTGACCCTCTGGAGATTTCCATGCGTTGTAGATCTCATATTGGAAGAGATTCAGGAGCCGGACTAGAACCTTTTTCGTATTTCCTTGCGCTCTGGCACCAAGCTCAGGGAGGATCTTCTCAACCTGTCTGCTCTCTCGAAACGCGTGGAATGAGTTCTTGAATTTTACTCTGTGAACAGTGACGTCTGAATTCTGGCCGACCTGTGACTAGTTAGTATACTGTTGGCAGAAAACGGGAATGAATGATGCTGGTAAAATCCAACTTACTCGAATCACTCGATGGATAGCCTGCCACTGAACCTGAAGACTGTGGGATTGAGAAGCAACCAAAACCCGAGAACAGTTTTTGTGCAAGTTTGTGCCGGCGAAACCAACCGTATACAGCTGGATCAAAATCTGGCATGAGTCACGGTCGCTACTGTTGAAGCTGTCAACGAGCTTCTGACGTTCATCGAGGGACAAGTGTGCGTGCATACAGCGGCACTCGAAGCCCAAGAACTGCAGCACGAGCTCGTAGTAGAAAGCGAGCATCAGATTCTGCTCAATGATGAGCAACTTATTGATCGGGCCGTTCTCCTTTCTGGTGAGAATGTTCTCGTTGATGTAATGGAGGATGTATCGGAGGACAGGAGAGTTTCGAGCGACGAGTTTCATCCAACCAACATGAGTGTCCGGTCGGGGCCCGTTCAATGGGATCAAGAATTGCGCCAGGCGGAGAAGATTCACCCCTTTCTCGCGCATTTCGGCAACTTCAGGTGCTAGTGTTGAATGTTCGTTCAGCGTTATGATCGTGTCTAGGTCGTATACATCCAATGAAGAAGAGGCCAATTGAAGGAGTCGGACAGCATGAATCATGGATCCCTTTTCCTCGTCATTTTCTTCTTTCTTGACCTTCTTTTTAACCTCCCTTTTGGTTTCCTTCTTAACGACACTTTTTGCCTGCTTCTTGTTGAAGCCTCCCCTCCAGTCTTTGAGGCGTTCTAGGTACTCGATGAGGAGGTCCATGTGCACTCTCTGGTACTCCTGGCTGTAGGCTTTTGCAACACTGATATCAATGGTATAGTTCTCAACTTTGGGAAACAGACCCTCAAGGGAGATGGGTTTAGTCCTTTCCCAGTCAGAATAGAGATAGGAACTTGGCGACCGTTTCAACATGGCAAGTGTTTCAAAGTATTTGAGGTACTTGCGTGTCATATCGATGTCCTGCGTTCGCGCGTCCCTGGGCTTGCAGAGTAACTTGGCAAGCAAACCAGGCCGTCCTGCAACTAACTGAAAATCATGATCTAATGGATAGTCGTCGAGTTGGTCAAGGTCGCACAAATCGTCGAAATATCGATCGATTTCATCCGCAACTTCCGGGTTTTGCTTCAGGTACTCCTCGGGTGCGGTCCATAATAGCCTTGCAAGCCCGAAGAGATCGGTGAGCGTGTTCATGCACGGTGTTGCAGTAATGAGGATAGTGAATTGGCGCTTAAGGAAATAGACTGATCGCCAATTCTTAGTGCCTGGGTTCTTCACTTTATAAGCTTCGTCTACGATGACGAGTGAGAATCCTCGCTCCATCTCCGTGAAAGATGAGGTCCATTTGTCCTCCTCATCCTCAGTATCCTCCTCATCATCGGTGTCCTTCTCATTTTTGGTGCAGGTTCTCATCGCCCAACTCTCCATAGTCATGATGAGAACAACCTGGGATGCCTGAGGATTGCTCTCGTCCCACATATAGTTGATAGCCGTTGGCCACCACCACCGTCGAAACATTTCACGGTCCAGGTAGATGACCCTGCTACGATCATATGACGTCTCCAAACCAGGGCCAGAGACTACGATGTGACGTAATATAGATCCGTCAATCACTTGTTTCAACTCCTGCACCCACTGATTCGCTACTGTAGCGTTAGGTGTTATGAGTAAGATGGGACGATAGCGGCGGTTTCCATCTTCATCTCGCCCAACATTGAGTTTTTGTCTGATCAACAGATCTATGAGAGCAACTGTAATGAGCGTTTTCCCAAGACCCATTGAATCCGCAAGGATTCCACCGAAATACTTAGGGCCTTTGAGCCGATCGCGATTCTCTTTATCGGATGAGGTTATGATGTTCGAGTAGCGTCTTCCGGTGTCAGCGTCCTTGTGTTTCAGCGTAGGGAGGTCTCCAAATAGCCTGGAGAGTAGCCAGACTATCGCTGTGACCTGGTGGTCCAACAAGCCTCGACGCCCGTCTGTGTTGTCCAATGTTGGGATGTAAGGCGATCTCCAAACGGTTGAATTGCTATGACCGTATCGGCCGCATTTGGTCATCTTCAGATATGCAGCGCAGGGGTCGACAGGAGGACCGAGACTGTTCGGACTAGCAGCAATTATTGATTGTGCCGCTGCGCTAACCTTCTGCGTAGACTCGTCATCAGCTTTAGATGAACGAGTTGTGAGATCCTTAGGGACCTAGTAGCATTATCAGCATTAACGAAGTGATTGACGTAGGAATAAACCCTACCTCGATGTCGACATCTCGCTGCCCATCTGCTCTAATCGCTTTTTCCAAGTCATCTAGCGCCCCTGGCTCATCCGACTGATTAGTGACAAACTCATTCTTCATAACTTCACCTGTGATTTTGAAATTATCATCGGGGTGGTCTTTAAGAGTCTCCTCAATGGCAAACTTGGCGAAGCGCTCGCGGTCAATGAGAAAACGGCGGCGGTAGACATGGTCGGAGAAGAATTTAGTCAACTCTATTGAAGCCAATCAGTCAGTCAATGTACCTGGATCCTGCCGCGCGGATCTTATTGTCATACCCTCTTTCTTGGTGAATCTTTCGTAAGGATCCCACCTACCCTTTTTCTCGAGCTTTGCTTTGTTGCTGGAACCTGGTTTTCTAAATTTCGGGGGGTACTCGAAAAGCTCAGTATTGACCTTCCGTTCCCAGGAAACAGTACACTTTGCGGCCGCCGCCCGGCGATGCGGGTCCCCAACCATGCTTACGGTTGCTCTAGAAGGATAATTCTCTCTATAAATAGGTAGCTCAGGCGAAGCAGGAAAGTAACTAACGGTGATTTTCAGCGTAACGTGTGCTGAATAAACTCATAGGAGGAAACTGCTTAGCAAAGGAATAAAGGTAAAGTAACGAGGAAAGGGGGATTCCCTGCTATGAGAGGTGTGAGCGTGTGTACATGTGTGTGGAAGTTTAATGAGAATCTCAGTTGTAGTGGTGTGTGTAGTAGGAGAACAGGTAGAAGAACAGCTAGAAGACGAGAAACTACCTCTTGTACTTAGGAGAAATACAAATCCTTACTTGCGGGTTGTATGTCTAGAAATAACTGCATTAGTATATCTGCTAAGAAGCGAAATGGTCCTCAAACCTAATCAAATAGAAAGAACGCTATAATTGCGAGGAAGTAGATACGAACGGTATTCAAATAACCATCAAAAGGTGAGTGCAACAAGTAGTGTCTAGGAGAGATATCTCAAGGGGCGGAGGAAGCGTAGAATGGGTAAGTCGAGCATAGGGTGATGTGCCTAAAGTTGGCAAATGCTGGGCGTCACATATCACCCTGCCAATCCGAATAAACATCAATTAACCCCTTAATTTCACATAGAAAGGGATCTCACGAGTCTTGTTTTGTTGAGAGGAAGTGGGTAGCTTGGTGAGCGTAGAATACTGGCTAAGATGGGCTTGGAGAGAGAAGGAAAAGAGACTTCGTTGAGGTTGCCTGATTATGATGTAATGAGTTCAAATAGATGCTGGGTAGATAGAGTTGAAAGACTGGCGACAGAAAAATGAGAGCATGTGAAGATGTATGTAAAACTGAAGGTACCAGTTGTAGAAATACAGATTTAGATGCTGGAGCTGGCGGTTTGAATATAGAAATCTGAGACTATGGGTACTCAAGAGTTGGAGAGAAGAGAGGAACTTGGTGACTTGAGTGGATGAATGGGAAAGATGGTAGCATGACTAAAGGACATAGGTGCACTTACCTCTGTTGTTTGGGTGTAGTGAAGAGAAAAGTAAGACGAGATAATGTGAGAGTGAGAGAGAGCCCGGAAAAGAGAAGGTTGTAATCACCTAGAGATGAAAGGGACCTGATATCTAGAGTCAAGCAAGTTTGATGGTTGCAGATGGGGAGCATGTATTTGGGCATACTGGTTGAGATTGCGAGTTGGATAATGTAGGTATGAGGAAGCAGCGTCAATTTGAGCGGGAGAAATAAGGCTGAGCGTTGCTAGGTTTGGGGAAATGTTAAGGTACAATAAGCACAAGGGGAACGTGTCTAGTTTTGATATTGGCGACCGCGAGTGGCCAATTCTATTATTTCTGTTGAGCTGTAATAGTTACCAGGTACATTAATAGAGACCTGACCTCTTGCATCACTGCTCCACTTCGAGATATCTTCCATCTAACCTAATGAAATCCCATTTCTACACCTTGAATCTGAATCCATGTTCCGCTGCATGTCCCGGCAACGCGTTGATAGCGCCCTCAACGAAAACACCTTGATCAAGCCTCTTATTCAACCTGACGAGCATAATCCGTAGGATTAAAGCTGATATAATTGCGAGCGCAGCAGTCCCGCTGTTCACACTGAACGCGATAACGTATCGAGGAGCCATCCAGTCTTGGTAGCTGTATTTCTTGTTAGCATAATACCTCCCACTCACTTTTTATGAGGGAATTGTGGGAAGACCTACAGGTAGCTTGCATAGATACTGGTGGCATTCGATACGGCGTTGATGAAGGATAGGGCAGCAGCACGCTTGGCTGGAGGACGAGGCATTGTGTTGCTGATCCATGCCAGAGCCACTACGAATGCGCCATAAATCCCAGGAACCTGTCCACCGCAACATCAGCAACCTGGTGCATGCTATCGAGCGATCGGGTTTTGTCAACATACCATGATAAGAATAGCAAAGTATCGTGGGCCTATCGCTGTGGTGGTTGCAGCAATGATGAAGCCGATGAGGGCTACAACTAACGAGAGTGTGATGTGCCAAAACCTCTCCCCAGTCCTATCGGCATGCCAAGCGTTCAAAGATGAGGTAATGACGCAGAGGACGTAGGGAGGGCTTGTCAACAGAAGAGTTTCGACAGAATTGTATCCCAATGTCTTGACCACTGCCGGCAAGAAGTTCGTCACACCACCGCATGAGACAATGCCGATGAGCAAAAATAGCTAGCAACAGTTTTGGTCAGCAAAAGTCCGACAGAGAAATGTCCCAGAAAACCTTACCAAGACATAGGTTTTCACGTCAGTGAACGCCAGCTTGGCACCAAGCCACATCGACTGTTTCTCCTCGCCGGCCCAATCATCCTCACCGACGTCTTCTTCCAGTCTCCAGATTGCAAGAGCCTTCTCTTCCTCGGTAAGCCACTTTGTCGTTCGTGGAAAATTTGGAAGAATGGGAACCGCTATAAATGCAACGCCTACTGTGAGGACCCCTTCAATAATGAAGAGCCATTGCCAAGCACTGTAGCCCCTTGCACCGTCTAAATTCGCATTAACGCCGGCCGCAATTAGACCGGAAAAGGCACCGGAGATGAGCGCGCCCGAGTAGAGCAAAGCGGTACGTAAACCGAGTTCTTTTCTCGTGTACCAGCAACTAAGATAGTAGAGGCATCCAGGCTATCACCGTCGCAAATTAGTATCAACATGTAGACCTTAAGTGTTGGTAATACTAACAAAGTAGACTGCTTCGACAAAACCTAGGAAGAATCGTACTGCGATCAAACCGCCGAAGTTCTGGAACCAGGTTAGTTCTCAATGTTAAATTCCCTTCAAAGGCTGCCTGTATTCGCCTACCTTCACCGTTGCAGTAAGCGCCGAAATGACACCCCAGATTGCCATCTACATATAGTCAAGTCAGCTTCCTGGCGTCCAGCACCGCACGAAGGGCTGTGAACATCCTGCACTTGAACTTACACAAACCGGTAGGTATATTCCAGGCAACCCAATTTTGTTCAAAAATAAGTTTGAGGGGACTTGCACTAATAAGTAACTAGTTTTCCGTTGAGTTAGACGCCAAGTAAATCGTTATTTCGAATATTTGTGACCTTACCCGACGAAGAGAATACTGACGGCCGTCTGCACCAACGTATTAATGATATGTTGAAAAGCAGCCCCGCAGAAGGATTCATAGCTAGCCTACCTGGAATTGATTTCCTTCCAGTTTTAGGTCTTCAGGCAAGCCAGACAATTTCGCAGCGGCGATGTTATTTCTGCGTTGCGTTAGAAAGTACTTCCTTAATCCCTATGAGTTCGACTTCACTAACCGGTCGATGTAATTCAAAATATCTATGTCCAAGAAATTCAATTAGCGATAATTGTCAAGATCGCCAAGCAGAACTAAGCCGACTCTGTCTGCGGGTTCCTGGGCTTTTGCAGACAATCTTTTTCAGGATTGCTGAGGCCTGAGAAGCATTGGCACTCACACATAATGATAATCATAGGTAGCAGACGCCAATCAATCCTTCTCACAAGACGCTTTTCGAGGGCAATGCGCTCTTCGGGTGTTAACCGCGCGATGATCTCCGGGGGTTGTAGTCCTCTCGCTACGGCCTGTTGTATGTCGGCAACGTTGCCGGCAGTGTCAATTTTGACATTGTTGGCGGATTTACCATCGTGCGAGGATGCGCGCTCGGGATCTGAAATGTGGCTGGAAACGGGGGCCATGTTTTCATTCGCAGCCTTCGACGGCCCAACTGGATCGCTTGTCGGTTCCATGACCTCACAATTGGCGCCGAAAGTACGAGAGCTCTCTAACAATGCACCAGATGCAGACAGGACGTCAGCTAGGATGATGAAAGTTATGCTACTGGTTCAGGAGTGAGAAGAGAGGGCAAATCTCTTCGTGAGACTAAACTAACGAGACACGAGTGAGGGACACTGTCTCGGTTTTATTCTCCTCCGCTACCCCAGGTCCAACCAACCCCCTGGTCAAATAATTGATTGGGGAATCAGCGTCTTTGCCTGTCTACCGAGGAGGATAGCTCATTCGGATGACCAACTCACTCGTGGCTAATACACAAGGATCACATTGGCCAACAAAGAACCAAGCCATAGTCTCAATCCACCATTCCAATGATATCCACGATTACTATCCGAGTTGGGCATAACGCCACAGAAAATGGGGGTCTAACTAGCACTTCTACCCCCATCTACTTGTTAACTACTGTAGGTAAGTAGAATTTGGGGTTGGCGTGCTCGGCACTCAACCCCAACGCCATCTCCACATGACTTTATCCATCGACATTCTACGCTAACTAGTATAAGCTATGCCAAGGGATGTGCCGAGATGCGGGGAAATTTGTGATTAGCTATTTTTCCGCTGAGCGAACGTCGGAACCCGTTCCCGCGAATGGATTACCAAATGACAATTCGGGCCGTTTGAGAAAAAACCGTAGGGAAAAGTGCACCCGGGGTGCGCAGTTGATCGCCACTATTGGTGAAGATAAGGACTGATTTACTAGGTAACATCTTGTATCGAGTTGCGTTACTTTCACGCTTTCGTATACAAGTTGGTAAGTAGGTGTGAAGTCATTTTGTCTAGAGATGGATTGATTGATTAGGTAAAAGGCAATAAGTTCCGTGTTAGTAAGCTGGTGGTTGGCGTGAGACAAAACAATTGCTCGGTGCTGCATGCACCAGATATCCTAACCTAGACTAGTTACATATGCTGCCAGGCTATATGATCAAGCTGCGTATATTGCACTATTGATGGTAAGTTCCGAACATCACTGGGCTCAAATAAGCGAGCGACTATACTGTAATACGACGAAGAGAAGAATTACCGTTTTCAGTAAATGAGCACTGGAAGCGATGCATATAGCCGGTCAGCGCTCGCCTCAGCTAGCGTAAGTTGACAGACTTGGAAATCTAGTGCTCTGGTAAGATGAAAAAAACCCCATTTATATGTGAAAAGTTTGGTACCGAACTATTGTTACTTTCGCTTCATTTCGCCTCGTACATCGCCTTATACTCAGGCTGTTATAAATGCCCGCTGACCCTCCCATCATCATCATCGGGGGGGGGGGGGGGGGGGGCGCGGGCGGGCGGGCGG
>MU382653.1:0-35640 GCA_022495115.1 Xylaria castorea | reverse complement strand
CGCCCCCTCCTTACGGGCCCTTCTGCCCTAAACGCTACTAAATGACCGATGCTCGACCTTCAATGCGCTGACCATGTATCAAAGAACGGATATCCCAACGGATGTTTGCTGACGAGCGCGACTAAATTCCCTCTCATGTGAATGGGCGTGGCTGAGAAAACTTCGAATGAGTGATGACAGGGTTGGATGGAATGAGTGGGTTATCTTCGAAAGACTCTCCTGGTTCGGGATGGTTGAATGAATGACCGCTAAACGAGCGAGGGTATCATCGAGGGTTACCATGCGCATGCGCACTCCAGGCGAAACGAGTGGAACGACCGGTCATATTCAAAAGAGCGAAAGTTGGGAAACCTCTTATTTGAGTTTTGCAAGGAGTGGAAGAGAGGATCCCAGCGCCAATGGGACAGCTGAGCGGATAGTATGCAAAGCGAGCGGAGTTTTATATATACTCATGAAATCGAGACCTTTGACGAAACGAAGCCCCCCAGACGGAAAGACAGTTTGCCGATCAGACGCCCGAATCTTCCTGCTCGACCATGTTGGCGTCCTGGTACGTGTTCCACGTGGCGCAGGTGTCGTTCAGCGCAGTCATGTCCGTGATGGCCTCGATCTCGGAACTGCGCTCTACGAGCTGCAGCGCGAAGCCCTGGGACGTGTGCCAGCCGATCTGAAACCGTCGCGGGAAGGTTAGCTGTGTGTGAACGACACGAGCGGTACGAAGGGAGAAGAGGAAAAAACTCACGTGGCAGTGTGCAAGCCAGACGCCTGGGTTGTCGTTCTGGAAGGCGATGGCTAAGTATCCGGACGCGGGAAGCATGGCCACATCACGACGCGGCGGGTTGGAGAGATTCAGCGCTGAGGAATCTGAGAAGGTAGCCATGGGCACCTGGGCTAGGATGTAGAAATCGTGGCCGTGCAGATGGAAAGGGTGTTCCTGAGAGCCGTTAGCCTTTGCCTACTGTCTGGTGCATGGGTGGGCGAGGAAAGGGGCTTCGAGGCACTCACCAAGCCCAGCTGTGACTCAACAATGAGGTAAGTCCATGTGTTTGTCTCGTTCAGGTTGATGATGTTTTCGGAGTCGGTGAAGACGGCGTCTGTAGTCAGGACTTTCTCGAGGGCTAGAGGAGAGATGGTTAGTTTCCCGAGAGCGACAGTATCTGTACACCAGGTGCGACTTACTAGGCTCGCCCCAATCTGAGAGGAACGTGTTGGAGTTGAGAGTCCACTTGAAGAAGCTGTTGACGATGGACAAGCCAACGTCCATAACCTGTTCGGTGGTGGCATCGCCCGCATCTAGGGAAAGAGAAGGGACAAGACTTGCGACCGGGAAATCACTACAGTCGTCAATGTACTGGAAAGCGGTTGTGGTAGGCTCTGCAACCGTCAGGTTGTCATAAGTCACAATTCCCGTGATGTTGAGTGTCATCTCGTTGGCGCTGCAAGTGAGCTGGGGGATAGCTCGCATCCAGTAGTTCCCTGCTTCCTGGTCGGCATTGACGACTATGTCGTATCGCTGGCCGATGCCGATACTGACCATCTCCGTCTCAAATGGAACAATGGGTACCAAGTCGGTTGACATGACCATCAACGTGTGGTTGTCGATGCCAAACTTGAACATAGTGTCAATGGCTGTGTTGACCAGACGCAGACGGTATGACTTGCCGCTCTCAAAGCTCGTCTGGAAGCGGGAGCCGCCATCTTGGTACACATTGAGCCCATTGATGAGGCCGTTATTGGCTGTAGGTGGCCCAGCAGTCGAAGCTGTGTCGTACAGCTCATCAGTAGTCTGATGAAGCCAGTCGCTGAGCACGATCAAGCCCTTGTCTTCGTCGTATGGAGCGGAGGCGGGTCCACGGATGATGATACCGCCAAAAACACCATTCCTTTAAGACCATTAGCCTTAACCCTTCATCTGCGGGCGTGAACATCCACTTACCAAGCCTGTAGGGAGAAATGGCTGTGATACCAAGTGGTTCCGTACTAGTAAATTATCAGTACGGCAGCATTCCTAACCGCAAGGCCGGGGAAAAGTACCTGTGTGGCTTTCCATGTGTAGGTTGTGCTGTCTCCCGGCGCCACGGGGCATTGGGTGATCGAAGCCACGCCGTCCTGGTCGGTGCTTCCCTGTTGACGGATACCATGCCAGTGGATACTTGTCCCGTTATTTTCCAAACTGTTCTTCACATGCACAACTTCACGATAGTCAGCATGGTGTTCGGAGCAGATCAACAGGATGTCTGGGCGCTTACCAACTGTGTCACCCCAGTCAGCCTCGATCGTTGGACCGGGTATCGAGCCGTTGACGGTCAGGGACAGGCGTGGAACGCCATCGGGAGAAAGTGTCGAGTTTACGAGCTCAAACCAGTACTCCCGGATGACGCCCGTGTCAGGGGCCTCCTCGTACCAGTTGGTAGAGAGGGAGTAATTTCCCCAGCAGTTAGGGGCGGTGGCAGAGTCGAACTCGCACGAGTCGGACTGTCTGGAAGAGAGATCAGAAAACCCCGCTTTGGGTAGTGCTGAAATGAGTGGTAAAGAAGTTATGGCTGTCAAGCCAGGCAAAAGAGTAAGGAAGCGCATGGTGAAAGAGTGTCTGGGTGAGATGCTAACAAGAGAGATGCTATCCGAATCAGCTGTCGGGCGCTGCTGTTCTTTCCTCTATTCATCTTATGGAGGGCCACGAAGATGTTTATATATCGAGCTGAGGACGGCCAACAGTGGAACTCTCGCTTTGCTACCCGAGAGCGAGTGCTAGCTGAAAGCGCCTGAAGGCGTTGCAACCTTCCATGAAGCCGACTCCTGCCCGCCGAGAGGAATGCACTTTTCGTGTAAACCGGGTAGAATACATGGCCGAGAATCGCATGCTGATACTCCTGATGGTGTGGAGGAAGTCTCGTGCAGATGTGCTTGGTCTATTGAATCAATATTATCAAGGGTTACGCATGAGTCTAACGCGGAGAAGGCCAACAGGCCGAGTGTTGAGC
This sequence comes from Xylaria castorea, assembly GCA_022495115.1. Classification (NCBI taxonomy): domain Eukaryota; kingdom Fungi; phylum Ascomycota; class Sordariomycetes; order Xylariales; family Xylariaceae; genus Xylaria; species Xylaria castorea. The sequence goes on along the minus strand of MU382653.1, from coordinate 32,659 downwards.
AGGTCCCTGTCTCCGGCGTCGAACGTTCGATAAAAAGAACAGTGTGAGGGCATCGTGCTACACTTCGTCGTTGTCGTCGTCAGCATCTTCTAAGAATGTCAGTCCCATATCGGTGCCCACATTAATAACATGGAGGTCAGATGCCCTGTAAAAATCACTAGTGTTTGTGATGGAACCCTGCCTGCCTACCCGAAGAGTATCCTCCTCCACGGCTCCTAGCCAAGCCGATCTAGGTGAACTCATCAGTTATGAATAATCATATTGTGCAGGTGAACAGACATTTCTGCTAAGCATGCCTACACCACCTACCTCACAGAGGAGAGGCTTACAAATCTGCACCTTCAACAGACATAGAAGGTTGTATTCAAACTGATCTGACCATCATCGTTCAAGTTTCTTGCAGTATTGGATATTAGTGTCGCCTTACTCGAACACATTATCAGCATATTGAAGATACGAACCAGGGGACGGGGGAAATATGTCCGATTCCCGCCTATTCATGTGTGTACCTGCATGCAGTGTACGTACGAGGGAAACGCAGACTAGGCGCGCGGGACCTAGAAGCAAAAATAAGCCCCCCCCGAGTGCGACCTCGCGTGTGACAAAGCTTATATCATGGGCAGGGAGCAGCCGGGCCGTCAGATGGAGCGAGGACAAGGGTATGATGTTATATACATAGTATGCAGTCTAGTGTATGGTAAGGATTGTCCATACCTTAGTCAACACTTGATGCTGGATGCTCTACTCATAAGCGGACTTCAGCCCATTCAGTCTAAGACGTTGCTGGCGATGGTAATGGTAGCCTTGTATGCACTTGTACCTTGGCTGGGCTACCTTTGTAATAGTTAAGTAATTAGCAACTCTAAGTTTCTCATTGGTTGACCCAGGAGAATATATCTCGAGCAGTCCCGTTACGTAGGTGGCGCGCAAAACGAGTTGGTGGTGTAACTTTCTTCAAGCCACAACTGTCCAACGACCACTCAGCTCGTAAAAATGGTTTGGTAAAGGGATCAAACCAGGGTTAGATTTGGTGGAGAGCCGATACGCCCCTTCGCACGACTTTCTGGGTTAAATTATAACGGCTTCTAAGAGCAATCATGCGCCTCGATACGGTTGCTCTCCTGAGTTGAAACGCGTAACTTATCCGAGCGATTTGCGGTGGCTTCACTCTCGCTATGAAGTTTGTGGACCACGCACAGAGCCTCTCTCGGTACCGATCATTTCCTCCGTCCCGTCCGGTCTCACGTGAACTACCTATTCATAGAAGCATTAAGCGTTTCGGCTTCTCCCGTTACGGAACCTCTAGTTCCCCCACATGCCTTCATTTTCAGCAGCTAGCCACTTCTGCTTGGTATTAGAGGGGCACTTAAGTAGATAAATGATATAGTAACCGAGATAGAGCAGAGATTAGCGAGGGCGCCGTACACGTATACCATGCCGATTGTAATTTAGTTATGTCGATATAATCGCGTGGCTTGTCGCGTTGCAAAGGACATTTACCTACATTCGAGAGGGACACGCAAGCTAATCCCTAGATGCAGGGCAGTGTGCAGGAGAAGGACGGGGCCATGCGCCGCACGTGGAGAGAACATTGTACCGTGTACACGTCAAGGTGCTCGTGCACCAGTCTTAAGCTCCATGTAAGATGTAGTTAAAAACGGCGCGGGCACTACTTAACTCATCCTCAATCAATGCAACCTTAGTTTGGCTCAAGGGTCGATGTGACTTCAATCCACTAACACTACCATAGTGTTGGATTGCATGGAAGCTGATGCAGTTATACCGGGGGCTCTAACAAAAACAGCTATCAGATCGCCGTTGCTACCATATTTACAAAGATGAATCACTAAATGGTCATCTTCGAGCTGCTGCGAAAGATGTCCCATAGAGGGTGTCTGAAAGTCAATGTCCTTGGTACATGTGACAGAGCTAGGACCCAGGTATAGTTAATGCGGCGTATTGCCCGTACGTACTTATGGAAACCCTTGAGGCGCAGTCCCGAAATAGCAATGCTTAAATCCGGGAGAGTTATAGACTATCTAATTAAGGACTGCAACTAATCGGAGAATATCTATGTAATCTCACGACCAGTAGGGCTTCGTATGCGACCACCAACCACATCCTTCCTTGCAGCACGGATCGAGCCAGGATGTAGTCTAAATGCTGGAAGTTCAATGCGAACTTCCGGCAAGGGCTCAGGCCATAATACCTATATTGTGTGGGGATAGGACCAGGGTGGTAGCGGCTAGGTCGTGAATGGACCATGTCGCCTTCGTATCCCGCTTCTGCAGGGCTCATTTTGGACTCTATGCGTAGCTAATAACCCCATTATAGTTGATATCCCACTATGAGATGTCTCTTACCCCGGAGGGCCTCGTCATCTATCTAAATCTATAGGTGCCGGCCCCGCCGAAACCCTCCCCTCGACAGTTGAGCATGAGGTCGATTTACTATCTCTATCCGCTCTATCTGGACGTCAAGGCATTGAGTCGAATCTTAAGAGACGTGAGAAAACTAACCAGTGCATATCAAGAGTCTGTTGATTACCACATACTACGTGTGAGTGAATCTTGTCTCAACACGTATTGATGCTATAGATGTTGCTGAACTTCCGAGACAATCGCTGGCGTAGTTAGCGGTGACCTCCTTTGATAATCATTGAAAGCTGATTGGAACGCATCATAAGCATGTTCTCCTATCTAGTGAATTGCGCTACCGTAGCTGACTACTCGGCAAGCACGTCGCTGGGGTATCAACACATCATCTTGGGTGCATGCCTAACGGTACAACTGCAGCAGCTCTTGAAAGATGCGAATCGGATCACTGCGCTTACTCAACGGCCGAAGTTGTGCATCATGACGCGATGGGGGCTCTATTTAGACTGTGACATTTCCTAGCTTTCTCTCAGGGGTACGGCTGAACACGAGGATCTGAAGCCTGGCGAAGCCCTGTAATCTAGTTCTGCTGCTCAGACTCAGCCGTATAACGACGGCAGCGCTTAGCGAAGAACTTTTGACTTATCCAATCTTGGGGAAGCCCGACCGACATTAGCGAATGTAGTTCATTTATTCTATAACGCAAGGCGACCCAACCTGAGGTCTGTCCAGTGTCGAGACCGTCTCCTCTTTCGATGCTGTTGAGGTACGGTCTGTTGGCTCGGCATGCAGCCAACGTTACACCTAGTTCGTGTCTAGGGCTAGGCTGAGTTTCTCACTGTCGGCATGAGAGATATCCCCTCGCTTACCAAATTCTCGCCAAAGCCTCGTCCCGTCAAGTGCAGGTGATACTCGCGGCTCGGCGCTACCATGCGCTAATAGTATCGCCGAGCTTGGAGGGACCGCAGACGGGAGTAATGGTCTTGGGTCACCGCAAGAGTCATCAGTAACGCCAAGGACCTTGCCGTACGTGCGGTCTGATCACCTGAACTTGTATTCACTGTATACGCCCAATGCTCCCGGAGGAACCGGAGAGCATTGGTCGCTGGTTTCCTAGTCATGACTCGTTGTGTCGAGCTGGTTATGTTAAAATGGGAGTGGCACATGGTTACAAATCTTCCCAATGGAATGCCAAGCCACAACGACCAGTCTGACTTCTCGGTAATTGTCGCCAAGACCAGTCGATGTTCGCGAAGGCACTCTCCCTCGCGTAGCATTCTACCCCCTCGTTTACCGGCACATTCAGACTAATCAGAGTCAGATGTGACCATCCAAAGCAGAAAAAACGGCGGTTACGGAAGCAGTGAGATCGGTATCGTCATCTTCGACAAATAATCCACAGTGGTGTTCTTGATCAATGTAGCTTCACTTACACCCTTCACATCGAATTGCCAAGACCCAGTACCTAGGTGATTGGGTGGATTGTTCTTCTAGAAGCAGGAAAATGTTCCGCCACTTTACCATATCTCTAGCTTTCTTGGTACCGTTTGCGGAGGAGAGCAGAATACGTTCATGCATTTCCGCCTTAGTATATGGCGATAGGAAGTGCAGGCTCGAATGTTACCGTAGTTATCAGGTGAGATCCATATCTACTCGTCCAGATGCGATAAGTTGACGTAGTATGAGAGCATTGTCGACAACCGAGTGCGAGAGATCCATGACTGTTCTTGATATGACTCTCAGCTCATTCTTCAGACGGCGTATGAGAAGCTGTATTTCCGGATACGTTGCCCTATCTTACCATCTACAAACCTTTAAGCGAGAAGAGAAGATAGCAGTCACCTGCCATTTTGAGGATGCATCATACCGGATGCTTCGCGACCGCTGTGAGCACGCTAAGTCTCTTACCATATCATATACTAGCGTTGAGCTCGCCTATCGAGCCAACCGCCAACGTCGTGAAAAGAGACCCATGGGTACTTGACTCATTCAAGTGAGAGTCGTTGTAAGCTCACTGGAACCGTGTATCACTAATGAATGCGTGTTCTTCGGAGCTCAAAAATCTATGACCACTTAGAATGCGAGCTCATCAACTAGTCATTGCCGACAGTATCAATCCATTATTCGGAGAATTCTCAATACGGACCGGTAAGATTAGGCGTATCCCGTCAAGTCGGCTTCTCGGCTCTTCCTTCGGCTCCTCGCTGTATTCTGGGTCCGTGGACTTGTTCAAGCAATATCATGTTCCGGTCTTTTCACACCTATCTTCCCGTCTATAGCTGAATCCTCATGCCTTTCAGTCGAGGCTAGCATGATTTATTTGGCAACGGACAGTGGATTTGACTGGGTACCCGGCACTTCCGGTTTGTCTGGGTGGCGAATGACTCTTTGCAGTTCTTGATCGAGGAGGGAACAAAGTGATGAGCTGTGCCATGGATGTCCTTCAGATGGACATGTTATCAGATCCTAACCCTATTGTTATTTATATCCAAGACATGTTAGTGAAAATTCAAGTCCTTCTATGACAGATGAGCACCTTTAAAACGGTTAGTGTAAAAGATATAATTATTGCTTAGGTCGATGTTGCGATAAGAGCTAGCCTTAAACACTTAGCGTCGCCCAATGATTGGATAGGTTCGTTAAGTTTTGTACAATTGTTGGGTAGACTCCAAGGCCTTGAAGCAAAACGCAGATCGGAACTTCTCACTTCATTATAATAATCCAACTTGGCGTAGTAATCAAAGTGATGGCGCTGTCGCTATGTATATGAGCTCTCGGTGTGTTTGTGTCATCAATAGGCGGCACCCGTAAAAGAGTGGCCCTTGAGATGGACGCCATAATGCCTACGTGCTTTGGTAGGCATATCATGCTAGTCAGAACCGGCTCTTCCTCTTTGATGCACTAAGCTATTACAATTATATGCATGGCTGGGTTCGTTATATTTTCGCCTTCGGCTTTTCCAGCTTTAGTCCGACGGGTATCCTGGGATGATCTCCAGCCAGTTGAAGGCCAGTGATGGTCTCAAGCTCGTCTACGGCTTCAAAGGCCTTCCCGAGCGATACCTTGATCGTGCGAAATCCTATTTTCCGGCCGCCCTTGAGGTTCTCTCCAATGTCGTCCAGGAATACAACCTCCTCAGGCTTGACTCCATCTGCCCAACCCAGCGACACCCCCCTCTCTGAGGAAGCATTAGTTCGTGCGAACTTATCTATTTCCCGCAGCGTGTGTTCGTACATGCGGGGATCCGGTTTACGCAGACCCACATGGGCTGAGGAACAAAAGACGTCAAAGATGTTCCGAATCGGGTCCGCGTAGAAATCCTCCCTATATAAAGGGTGTCCATTTGGGAAGATAACAGTATTGCTCATAGCGGCAAGAATGAAGCAACCGCTTGCCCTCAGCCGCTGCAGAGCCGGAAACATCCACGGGTCAGGGGCTGTTGAAACTGTCATCATATCATTGAAGAGCCAATGCCCATCCATCTTAGGGACAGGTGGGACATCTCGCGGTATGTTCGGGTCCTTAGCTGCCTGTATCTTATAAAAGGCAGCCCACCTTTCCGCATTGTGCAAGTCCTCGTTGAAGCCAGCGAAGAAGGCATCGTTCATGAGGACCTCACCCCTTTCAAGTCGATGCCAGAACCCATTTGGCGCCGTCTTGGAAATAGAATAATTAATCCAACCGGGGGGGATGCCGAGACTCAGCTCGTAATCTAGGATGGACTGCATAGGTGAGACAACCTAATAAACATGTTAGTCGACACATGCATCATTGTTCGATATATCATAGACGGCGAGAACCGAGAACGTAGTAGACTTATTCGTGTGGTTCGACTTACGCATACACCCCCGATGTCAAACAAAAGCACCTTTGGGGCCTTCTGAGGCGTCATGATATCGATACTCTAGGTTGGTCTAGCAACTATTGGCAGGATAGATAGTCTACTTCATGATATAAGTATATTTTCATAAGGAGAGAGTGAAAACCAAAAGTGATGAGAGATTGTTCGCAACCCACCTTAGTTGATGAATGCTGTGATGAGCCTCGGCTTTGACAGGTCCAATTGGCAGCCCATGCCCAATAAGGAAATTCACAGGGGAAAGTACATACCTTAATTGACCCAAGAGTGCTCAGAGTGACTACGGTACCTGTGGTCTATGGTCTGTGCGCCAGCACTCGTCGTCGCCCACCGGGGTGTGGGTGTTGGATCGTGGCCCACCAGGTTACCCATTGCCTCTCCCAGCCAATCAGAGATCCAGGGTCGCAAGCGAATTTTCGCCCACAAAAAGTCCAGCCCACTATCATTTTTATGAAGCGCGAGCCGACATCACAATTTCATCCACATCCCCAACCAAACCGACCTGTTCAACTAGCTGATACCGTCGCCAATCGGCCAAATCAGTCAAGATGGTGAGTTGATACCGCTGTCCGTGCCGGCTGCGATGCCAGAAACGGCCTCTCCAGTTCCCCACGAGACCGAGAGAGTCCATGCAAGATGCTTCGGATGAAGTCCGTCTGAAGCGCAAATTGCTGACTCGGGATTATCGTGACAGCCCTTCCACAAGATGGTCAAGAGTAGCGCGTACTACAGGTGAGTGCATTTATATCTCTCTAATCCCCGCAACCCTCGGCTGACCAGGCATCTCGCCGACAGTCGCTTCCAGACCAAGTACAAGCGCAGAAGAGACGGAAAGACCGACTACTATGCCCGCAAGCGTTTGATCACCCAGGCCAAGAACAAGTACAATGCGCCCAAGTACCGCCTGGTCGTCCGCTTCACCAACCGCGATATCATCATGCAGATCGTCACCTCGGAGATCTCCGGTGATAAGGTCTTCGCCTCGGCCTACTCCCACGAGCTCAAGGCCTACGGCATCAACCACGGTCTCACCAACTGGGCCGCTGCCTACTCCACCGGTCTGCTGATCGCCCGTCGTGTCCTCAAGAAGCTCGGCCTCGATGAGACTTTCACCGGTGTCGAGGAGGCTGACGGAGAGTACACTCTCACCGAGGCTGCTGAGGAGGATGGCGAGGAGCGCCGCCCCTTCAAGGCCTTCCTCGATGTTGGTCTGGCCCGTACTTCTACTGGTGCCCGTGTCTTCGGTGCCATGAAGGGTGCTTCCGACGGTGGTATCTTCATCCCTCACTCCGAGAACCGCTTCCCTGGTTTCGACATGGAGAGCGAGGAGCTCGACGCTGAGACCCTCCGAAAGTACATCTACGGTGGCCACGTCGCTGAGTACATGGAGACTCTGGCCGACGATGACGAGGAGCGATACAAGAGCCAGTTCGGCCAGTACATTGAGGACGACATTGAGGCCGATGGTCTTGAGGACCTGTACACCGAGGCCCACGCCGCTATCCGCGAGGACCCCTTCAAGAAGGCTGAGGGTGAGGGCTCCAAGAAGACCAAGGAGGAGTGGAAGGCCGAGAGCAAGAAATACCAGACAGTCAAGTCTACTAGAGCCGAGAGAGAGGATAGAATCAAGGCCAAGATCGCTGAGCTACGTGATGCTTAAATTATTGGCAGGGTATGAAAAAATAAAAAGGAATGTCTTTGTTGCACTTTACGGTGGTCTTTCGGCACGGGGAGTTCATAGGAATGGCATTCTCGACAGGTCGCTTAACGAATTGATGAAGTTAAGGCTCTGTCAATATAATGATATCTCACGTGATTCTATCAGGCTTCCAGTTGTTCACGAAATTAGTGGACCTTACGAATTAATCTCTTTAAATTTCGGTCCACTATCCCTAAATTCCTTTAAGTGCCCAATGAACATAGTCTATTTCTATCACAATGCACTGACATAACGGGCTACGACGACAAGAGACATCTCGCAAGAACTCGAAATGGGTATTCGTTAGACGATAAGCTTTCTGGGGCTTCTAAGTGTTGAAGAATGGCACGGATGGGAGCCTCAGTCACACGCAGGCGTATCGTAATCCATTCCAAAAATTATCGGTCACAATACATCGACAAAGGTACGTAGCATGATCTTGCAACAATTCATCAAATGCACCTCAGCATTGACATCCGTATCATATTAATCCCTCTCCTATACGGATGTCAATATTAATCCCTCTCCTAATCTCTGTCCCCCTTCCTACCCCAAAGATAATCCCAACATAAGTGGCAGGGTCGAATCAACCTCCCGCCGTCATTTCAAGGTCCTCGGTCGTCCGACCGCAAACTCCAATCCATGCCAATTTGCCCCGTAAGAAGAATTCCAATCCCAGGTTCAGTTAAACAGTCTTGTCGCTAGCCGGTTCGTCATCGTCTCCTTCATTGTCCATGACCTCTGCCATTTCTCTGGCCATTTTCTCGGCCAATTGTTCCATCTTCTCATAATCATCCGATGCTGGAAGCACGCGCTTCGACTCCTCCTGCGTTCTCTTCGAGCCTAGTCCCGGCGGCATCGATGGCAATCTAGACGACATGCTGCCACAGCCAGAGTATAGACGATGCACGTTTTCAAATCGAGTTTGCTAGGTGAAGGTTAGTCGAGTGAGGGAGTTATGAGAGATGAAAGTTGGATAACGGAAGATGAGGAACGACGAATGACGCAGACGGAGAAATACAGACCAAAGGACTTACTTCGGGCGTTCCTTCCGCAAAGGGCGGCAATACGAGATGGAGATCTCGGTCATCCTTCCGCCACTGCGAGACCCTCTGCTTGCGACGATTGTAGTTGAACACACTGTCGTCATCCGCTTCGTACCAAAACTCTCGGGGCATTGTGTGGCGAGGGGTGCTCAGGCGGCGGGGGTTGTCAAAGGAGATGGGGATGGGGTCCAGTCGCGCAAAGATGTTGTTGTTGTGTTCCTTCATCGAATACAGGTCGGAATTCTCGGACGCCTTGCGCTTCGAGGGCGCCGAGGGCGTCGAGGGCGCCGAGAAAAACCCATTCTGAGGCGGGCGGGGTGGTGGCGTCAGAGGCGCGTGCAGCGTGTCAGGAAGCTCCGGGCTCTCGAGTCTCTTTATGTGATGTAGTAGCAGTTTTTCTGACTTCGACATGCTGGTATACGGCGAGTTCTCGAGTTGTCGCATGGCTGCGTCGGAGAACACTTGAGACTCGGCCAGGCGGATGATCTGTGCTTCCCGCATCTCTTCAAGTTGCTTCTCCAGTTTGGAGACGTTGTTCTGCATCTTCTCGACTTGTGCTTTGCTCTCCGAGATCGTTTTCTCGAACTCCTGGATGCTTTCGAATATTTGTCTAGTGTAGATGGACGGTTAGGCGCTGATATGGTGCTGCGCTACAGAATAAACGGGCCGGGCATGCCAGGAGATTGCATGTGATCAAGCAATGGGTTCATGGATGGCAATAATCATCATTGAGAAAGAAATAATGAACTTACCGATCGGGAGGTGAAAGCAAATCTGTAAAAGCTGAGGAGGGGGTTGGGTTCGCCATGATGAGATTTGAAATATTTGTCGAATCAGATGGATTCATCCTTTGGTATAGTTTTCCAAATTGACTGGTTGACTGCTTTATTGGTTAGCAATATTTTACAATTTCATTGAGAAGACAATATACTTACTAAGCTTGTCGATAAAGGCTGTATATGAAAAACTGGTATCTTTTGACGAAAATGCGATAGATTTGCTGGCAGATGATCGCTGCGTTGTATGTTGTTGCACCGTATGAGCGATTGATTACAGGTCAGAAAGAGTACGATAGTAGGTTAAAGAAGAGAAGGACAAAAGAGAATTCGGGCTCTCGGGGGGAACGAATGCGTTTTATGTTTCAATCCTGTTCCATAGTGACAAAACGCATAAATATCTAGCACCTAAATTACAAGAGTGACTACAGCAATAAGGTTGTGACCCTGCAGCTCGAACACCCACACCGGTCGGCGTCCGAGTCGAGCAGGGATGGGCCAACGGCATAGCTTGTTATGCTTCGGCCATTCAAGGTGTGTGCCGTAACGGCAGGCGCCGTACAATACGGCGCCGGAACCGAATATGCTCCGGAGCTTCCCGAAGATGTAAAACAAGCTTGTTCTAATTATTCATAGCTACTCATAATCTATTTTTTTTCTTCTTATTTTATCTAGTTTTGTAAAGAGAAGCTACTGTTCAGCCTATCTGTGTATGAGAAAGGGGTAACGTATTCTTAAGTAGAGTTCAGTATATTCCTTGCCGGGCCCTCCTCAGCCCACATGATGGTTAACTCGCTACATCCCCTGTGCCCCAAAGCTTGACCAGTGGTCTAGTGTTCCAAGATTTGATAAAACTTGACATGCTACATTCTATAATGTTGTACGCGTCAAAACGCTAAAGTGCTGTGGATGAAAGACTCCGTTCGTAAGCCTGCTTCATCATTACCATCTGTTGGACCTTGTCTAGTACTAATTAGAAAGTATTGGAGCCTTGTTCTACAAAGCTCTTGGATGCTGAGGACGAGGAACTTCACGTTATAGGACTACAACCAAGGTTTATACCAATTCCTCCGATGGGAGAAAATGGTATCTTTTATCCGACATGGCTATCTAAATCTTCACATAAATGAATTGGAAGAGGTTGCTTTCACAATCACTATGTGACATTTTATCAAGAACCCCCGGACCTGAGGATAAATCAGTATGGTATTCTGTAGCTCATGACTTAACAGTTGCGGAATAATTACCTCAGCATGGTTTATTCTGACCTATGAATAATCCACTAGCCTTTATACCTAACATAGCAATGAGTAACGGTTCCAGGCTACCGGGACGCTCATGATTCTTGATAGTACCCCAGGCAAACATTTGTGAATGTGCGTATCCATCCATATTAGCAGTAGGCAACAAGTGCCCTAATTGTAGCCGTTCACTTGCTATTTGTCTGGTCACATTTCTGGGGAAAATATCAGTGGCACTCCGATCCTTTTTCTCTAATAGATCGCATGCTGCTAGTTTATCCCCGAATTCATCGACGCAACTGTTGCCACTCCGTCCTTTGTTACCTTTTCAGGCCTTTTCTCTCTTCAGCGTCAACAGGTTTAGAGAAGACCGAGATTCTTTTCGCCGCTACACACTACCTGGCTTCGAGTAATTGCTAGTTGTTCGCACCAACCAACCCGCCTGCCGCAATGACCAACAGGAGAAAGCAGACCATATACTATCGGGAGAAAGGATGGAAGCCGCCATACGATCTCGTGATTCCATTACAGTACCCTGCTCAATACATACTTCCGCCATCAGACTACAGCCCAACGCCGGGCTACCATTCTGCACCAGGCTACTATCCTGCATGGAACTACCAATATGCGCAGGGCTATCATCCTACATGGAGCTACCCGTCTGCACAAAGACATCATTACAATTGGGCGCCGAACTACTAGTCGTTCCCAAGCTACCAGCCTATTGCTGCACCACCAAACTCTGCCCCCATGCTGCCGGCGCTTTCGACGATTGTACCTTATACTCCAATGGTACATACCCAATTTCCAGGTTACTCATTTCCTCAATGCGGTTATGGTCCTTCCTCCTCTTATATTCACCTGCCTTATACCGGTTTTCCGCCTCCAAGTTACTAAGACATCACATCATCGAGCGGTATCGCGAGGGACGGCCCGGACCGACGGAGGACTCGAGAAACTCCTGGTAGAGTTTCCCAGGACCAACTTGGCTAGAAAGGGCAATGCTGGGGTACTTACAGGGAAGTGATGTTTGGGTTAGGGAGAACAAGGAACGTTGTCGGAGTTGGGGAGGGGCGTGGGATGGGATGAAGTACAAACTTGGCACGTGACAAGTAAAAGATAACTATCATGCAGAGCTCGGTGAAGGTTAATGAATGGGGTGTGGCTAGCAACTTAAAAGGCCGCGTAGTGCCGCAGACTGCGTAAACAGAAGTGCTCTGGATCTAATGCGGCTCGTGGCGACCCATCCGAAGACAATGAGGCAGGGCAGGGCTTTACGACAGGGTCACTTTTCAGTCAAACAGGATCAGACGTTTTATTCAAGTTAATCAGGTATTTTGTATTGAAACGGAGAGTGGTGGTCAGGAAGCGCCTCAAGTTGGCTCACAGCGGTATACTGGGGTGTAGGGAGGCCGTGAGGCTTTGGAGAAGGCAATACTCGAGTGAATACCGCCTACCCGGATTTACCACTTAACTAACGGGATTAGCCAATCAAAGGCACTGAAGATATCCTGACTTATAATGTATTACATCAGCATATCCTGATCATTGATTGGCTGATTCCGTTATGGGGTTAGTCCGGTTAGGCGGTATTAGACATAATGATAATACGAAAAAGAGGGTGAGGGATTACCTACTCCGAGTCTCCGACACCACTTAGCGCAATCTGATTACCAATCATAGAATCTCTACTGCTACATTTCAACGGTACCGCCGAAACCAATTGACGATGTACAAGAAATCTGGGCATGTGATTTGATCCCGTCTTGTGCGATCTATGGGTGACCGACCTTTGGGAACGTACAAGAATGGGGGAAGAATGGAATGCCCCAGTGAAGTGTTGTCGCGTGGTGCAGGAATCCGCTCTAGGTCGGTGTAAAAGCGCTAGCTTGCCGCTTTGGGTCATGTTATCCTACATAGTACTGTATCTAGAAAGACTAGGGTATGACGAGTAAGTGGCGGTTCCGCGAAATTGTAGACAATCAGTGAATATATTGTATCTGCTGGATTGTTCTTTGTCAACTGCACCAGTGTATTTTCCAAGATATGTCGAATAACTATGATAGGTAGCGAATGATAGAAACTACATACAGGTGAGGTGACGAGCTGAATGAACCCGACAGAACCTAAGTAGTCAAATAATGTGCTGTACCCTCTTCGAGCCCTGGTGGTACGATGAGTGGGTAGGCTCTAGCGTAGCCCTCCCGGGGCGCGCCCTAGCCTGCTCAGCATTACTGCAGAAGCGGCTATACATGTGACGCTGTGTGGTCATGAATTCTATATACCTACATACTCGCTACATATATGTAAGTAGGCATATACATATAGGCAGGCATTGGAGAGGGATGTACCAGGTATTATAGTACGCTGTAAGCACTGAACAGGCTACAAGTAATTTACTTAAATCCTACTTTGCTGGATAACACTATAAAGTAGGAGAAAGAGACTGGATATATTCTAACTTGGTACGCACATGCCAAACGTCTCTTCATCCAGCTTATTGTATCAGGGGTCGTGCGGTGATTTCGAACTACTATCTACCTACCTTAGTCGATGTACAGCACACTAGACTAAGGTAGTGCTTGTACGGCATTGGAAGGTCTAGACCACCGTACACCGTAGGTAGTAGTGTATGTGTACAGTAGTGTCTTCTACGAGCGCATCGTATGCTAACTAATTAACATCTGGATCGCAGGATCCGTGTTAAGAATGTTCATGACATTTGTGCGTACGTACCTATCGAGTATAAATCAAACAGAAGCAATCACACGACTGCAGGTGTTCCTCTAACTTCGAGCTATATGTATTTACTTACCTAACATACCTACATGTAGATACCTAGGTACATGTAAGTACTTATCACTCGAATACCGACTACCTAGGTAGCATCTACTGTATAACTGTTATATATTGGCTTTCAGCTTCATTGCATTTACAAAGAACAGTAGTTCGAGGAACTGAATTCATTATAGATAAGGCGGGGGTGGTTTCTGTACAGTATGGGTTGATACGGCACCAAGTATCTACTGGGTAGAGACAGAACATGCCCGTCATTCCCCTTCCCCGCCGCGGCTGACTGATCGCCTGGTGTCTCGCCTAGCCTGGTACCGGTACTGCTCACCTCATTGATTCTTGGCTGACAATAGGGTCCCAATGACTATACTAAACTAAGTGCGCCCGTAAAGAATGATTAGCGCCACTTGCGCTACTTTTACCGGCGCTGTATCAGCCCACTACTGCATTACTGAATGTAAGTATGTACAGTATATTACTTAAGGTCTGGCCGGTAGAAGGTAGGACCCTAGTAGGGTGCAATTAATCAACACCCTCCACCGAACGTCATCGTGAGCTTTTGGAGCCACCGTCTCAAATACCCTCGGCGAACATGGTGCCTCACCGTACGGATCGTGGGTTTGCCTCCTGACAACAACCCCATTTGAAGCTTGATTCTTGGACAAGTGCGCCAGACATCTTCCATTATCTAGAATCACCGCTCACCATCAATACGCCCCTTTTGACTCGAGTCGCTAGCCCGTGCCCGTCCGGTCCTTGGCTTTGGTCCCAGTCCTAGTGCAATCAATCCCTTGTGTCCGTCTCTACAGATCTATCTCCCAACACCGCAGAGGTGTTGTGAATCTTCGTCTTTTACTGGAGACACTCGGTGTTCCCTAGGTCAAATCATACTGGACTCTCTCGGTCCGCATATGCCAGGTTGTAAACAACTGACCGGGCGATCTATACCTTCCCAAGCATTCTGTGACAGACCGCCTATACAACCTCGGATTCTCGCCTAACAATTCATTCCTGTATGGAACTTCCCGATCCCAAGAAATCAACATGGAGCAGGTACTAGATGTGAGCTGGATGGCCCACGGTAAAGGTATATACTCTCTTTGTACTACCGGTCGCCTGAACCTCGATTGATGGCTCTGAGCGTTACATGTTGCTGGCACTGATATGATCCTGTTTTATATCACAGATATACTCACCAGAAATGGGCACCTATCAACCTCTCCATCCCAGCCTGACCACGGCGTATCCGCTTTAAACCACACCCCAGAGTCCGCGACCCCGAGTAAACCCAATGGAAAAGCTGCTCCGCCGTCTCAGTCGCATCATCATTCCTCTTCGCCCTCACCTTCACCTGCTGCTGTAACATCTTCACCAAACGCGACCTCAACGCAATCATCCACGCCTGCTAGACCCATCCCTCAGCGAGGAAATAGAACAAGGAGCCTGTCGAATGAATCCTTCACGGGACCAAATGGCACGCCGCCACAGAGGAGGAGCTCTTGGTTTTCTAATATCTCTTCCAAGTTCTCTGGTTCGCCTTCGAACGGCCATACTCAAGTCGCAAACACGCCGCCCAAGTCCGATGCTAACGCGGACGATGTAACTCCTCTGCCCAAGATTACGCCGAATAAAAACGCCGTCCTCGCTCACGCAGCACGGCAAACTGGGGATGCCCCCTATATTCCCGCCCCTCCGAGAAGTGGTCAGCCAGGGTTCCTGGGTGTATTGCGTCGCCTGTCGTCATCTAACACGTCTGTTACTCCGGGCGCGAGAGCAAGTCATGGCCTCGTCGAGCGCCGGGTTTTAAATGTTGACAAAAAGCGGGAAAGGTGTCGCTTGAACGACCTTAATCAGGCTAGGCTGCGCCGGGTCGCGTTTTGCGTTGATGTCGAAATTGCCCCAATGCCAAAATACAGCGATGAGGTAGCGCCCTCCAAGATAAGCACAGAAAAGAATGATAAGCTCAAGGTGACCGAAAAGGGCGAGGGACTAGCTTTAAAGGAGCCCAAGGCTATAGAGGAGCAAAAGGAGAAGGCTGGCGTCGTGAAAGCTACTGGTGAACAATTGCCTAAAGAACCCGAAAAGGAGGATACTGTGGCTGTCAACGGTCGAAAGGAGGAACCACCCCCCAAACCAGTGGAGGAACCAAAACCAGAGAAGGAGACCTCGCGGAAAAAGGAAAAGAAAAAGAAAAACGAGGCTGAGCGGAAAGCCAAGAAGGAACAGAAGCGGAAAGAAGCTCTAGAGAAAGGAGCTATCCCGATGGAGATTCATCTTGATAGCGATTCTTCAACCGAGGACAAATCTTCGCCCACCCGATCGCCCCGACGCCAGGTAACCCATACCACAAACCCGGGCAGGATATACCGAAGATGTTGTCAGCTCCGAGAAACCGATATACTAACTAAGATTACGGGGCAACTTCCTAAAGCCACCGAAGGCTGCGCGGATGGCATCATCGAGAAACTGGACCTGACTGGTTACTACCTATCGCTGTCGGACCTGGAGACGTTGGCAGATTTTCTCGCCGTCGTTCCGTTTAGGGAAATTTGCCTAGAAAACTGTGGATTGACAGACGAGGGCGTGCGTGTTATTTTGTCTAGCCTTCTTGGAGCTCGAAAGCCCAGTGTCAGGCACCGTAGATCGACGATAAACCCAGCCGATTCGGTATCACAGGGTGGGATTGTAGAGCGGTTGGTCCTTAAGAACAACAAAATCGGCATAGACGGCTGGAGGCATATCTGTCTGTTTATTCACATGTGTCGTTCTATCAAATGCCTGGATCTTTCGGGACTAGGTTTTCCAGCGGTAGTGGAACCAGCCAAATCGACTCTCAGCCATCTTGGCCACCATGGACATAGCGCACCTAAGTCTCCCGATGTGTCTATGCTGCTATCGAAATCTCTTGCGGATCGTCTGGCTGGTCCGGAACTCGAGCTACTCAACCTGAGCGCTACAGGCTTGACATCGAGTCAACTGGAATGCGTTATTGACGGAATGCTGAAATCGGGCGTGTCGAGGCTTGGGCTATCGCACAACAATCTCGATGTTACCGGAGTGGAACACGTAGCAAGATATTTACGCGACGCCCGATGCGAGGGCCTTGATCTTGGTGGTAACAATCTTAGAGACCACCTCGAAATAATCGCTGGCGCTATTGACAGTAACGACGCGCTGTGGGCACTCAGCCTCGCCAATTGCAACCTGGACACTTCGTCTTTATGCAAGCTCTTCCCAAAGTTATCGAAGCTCACCAACTTCAAATTCTTTGACCTCTCGCACAATCGTGCTCTCTTTGAATCAGAATCAAACGCCACCTCCGTGCTCCGCCGGTAAGTTGATTAAATAGGATGTTCGCGTAAAGCATCACTAACTTGTTGCTCCTAGATATCTCCCTAAACTGGACAGCCTTAGGAGGTTGCATCTCGCTGATGTTTCATTATCTTCGGAACAAGCGATCGCTCTAGCGGAAATTTTACCCGAAATCAAGTCCCTCGCCCATATCAATCTCCTCGAAAATCCAGATTTGGTTCGTCTTGCAGATGCCAGAACAGAGGATATGCAAGAAGAAGCATGCGCATTGTATGCTTCACTATTAGCTGCTGTTCGAGTGTCCAAAACCTTGATTAAGATCGACATCGATGATCCAACTCCGGAGTCTGGAGAGCTCCTCAAGGCGATGGCTGACCGGCTGGTGGTATACACTATGCGAAACCTGCAAGGAGTATCTGATATTCGAGATTCTTCGGTCGATGAACCGGCTCCAAAACTCGAGAAGTATCCTGACGTTCTCCGCCATATTGTCGGCCATGAGGAAGACTATCCTATTGTAGCCGAAGATGATGACGAATTGGCGCCAGATGAAGACTATGTCATTGGTGGCACCGGAGTCGCGAAGGCCCTCGCTTGCGTCCTGAAGAATAAGGGTAACGATTCAGGACGACAATCTGGCGAGTTTGCACGAGAACTTGAGAATGGATCTCTAGCAACCCCATCACCATTACCTCCTGGGAAGGCCAAGGATATGTCTAAACACTTACTTGCAACGGCGCGAAAGATTCGAGCACGCATGCAACCCGCGTTAGCTAGTGCTAAAGCATCTGCTAGAGAGGATTTAGGCAATTACCGTGAGTCCACTATTTCTCTTTTGTTCGACCGTATAGAGCTAAGTATGCTGCAGATCGCTTGGTTTTCCTTGATCAGACGATCGAGGGAATTATCAACCGGTTCGAAGATGAATTTCCGGACACGCGGCAGTCAGAGGAGTCAAACGAAGTGCCCTCGGGTCCGAGTTCAACGGCTCTAGCGCCCAATCCCTCTCCGGAACCACACGAAGTCGAGTCTTTCGCTCTGTCAGATACCGAAGACATCGATACGGAACTGCGCCCTGCTACTCGCTCACGTTCCAGCTCTATCATCTCACACACATCTAGGGCTTTCTCGGAAGAAGAAGGCCGCGCTCTTCGCGTTGGGCATAAATTTCGTCGCAGCTTCATGTCACAGCAGCAATTTAACCAGCTTAACAAGGACGAAGAAATCAACAAGAATCCCCACCACGTAAAACTCGTCACGAGTCTCATGGAGGACCTCATGGAAGACTACGAAGAAATCAGGAAACGGGTAGAGGAGAAAGGTATCGTCAAAGCGTTCGAGGAAGACAAGAACAATATATGGAAACTACTGAGAGATAAAGACCCTCAGTACTGGAATGTCTTCCTCGACAGCCAGGAGAAAGCACGCGCTAATATCAAGGTCGAACCGAATGGAGCCAAGATCGACCCCCCGCAAGAGAGCGCCGTTGTTGACGAGGAGGCTGTTGCGGATTAAAGACGTGACTGACGCCCTGAGCGGAAGTGGAAATGCAACTTCATGGTCCTTGGCGGATAATGTCGAATCGTTTCCAAGCAGAAGAAAACTTTTAAAGATACGGGATCATTCGTCCCAAAGACGAGGTGCGCGCCGACAATAACGAAACACGTCCATCAGCTATCTCTTTCGAACAATCGCACGAGTCGTGGCGTCAAGCAAAGTGTGGAAGCACAGGTATACGGCGTCGATGATGTTCTTTGTTTCACCCCGCAGCCGAACCGAAGGACGGGATTGATTAAGTACGCAAGTGTAAACATGATTAAAGTTGAGCGTGGCGTTTCGTGGGTTTGCTAGGATATATCTTGACAACTGGTTGCTATGTATTACTCTACTACTTACTTGGAACACTATTCTGAAGCTTCTTCCTTGGTAATACGTCCTTTGCTCTATATGTGGTCCATAAGGTGTGTGTGGGTGTGTGTGAGTGTTTTTATTGGTATGGATGATGAATCGTCTCTATAATACTGACCATAAAAGCTCAGAAGCGAGGCTGGATAGATACAATTTCGGTTCTCCTTCAACTAACTCATTAAAAAAGTGCGGTCCGGGAGTTTTCCGACTCCGGAGTTGTCGGACCCCTTACCTAGAGTTACCGATTACAAGTTCTGTGCCGGGTTGGAGACGTGTTACCAAGCACCAAGAACAGAAGAAACCAGCAAACATGGATAACGCACGAGTTAACGAGAAAGCATGATGGATGAATGTCGCTAAGAGTCGAGTTAACGAAGTGATATATATATTCGCAATACGCTTGGTACGCAGCACTACTACTACTATGAGTGACTTTCTCCAACAACAACAACAATAACCAGCAGAAAGTCATCGAGACTCAACTCAGACCAAAAACAAAGAAACGGGTATAAATATCCAGCCCTCCAACGTAATGTCCAGCAATAATATCCAATAAACAATAAATAACCCAGAGGTAAGGGGGGCGGAGGGGGGGGATCTTTTTCCAAAACACGTAACCCTCAATCAATTCATCCATCCCATCCAATCCCAAGCGCCGAGCAAAATGACCAACCAAAACCCGCTTTCCACTTTTCACGCGGGCATATATCAAGCGTATTCCCTCTCCGTGTCCAGGACCCCGACGGCATTGCTGGTGAAAGCGCACCGGCCGGGCCGCTGGTCCGTCGCCTCCTCGACGACGCCCCACGTGAGGGGGCCGAGCCAGAACTCGCCCTCGCCGCGCGCGGCGTGGCATCGGGCGCTGATGAGGGCGCTGCAGGACCCGCCGCTGATGGCGAGCGGATTGCCCCTCGCCTCGCCGAGGGCTGCGGCCGGGGTCCGTCGGAGGCCGAGCGCGAGGATGGCGAACAGGACGATGGCGAGTAACACGATCAGGATCAAGAGAGCCTGCGTGTTGAACGCTACGCGGGGCGTGGTGGTGGTGGCGGCTGGCGCCGAGGCGAGGGGGAAGACGGCTTGGCTGAGGACGAACCCGAGCGCCGCGAAGGTCGCGAGGAGGAACCACGACACGGGTCGCGGGAGCGAGAGGTACAGGCTCGCCGTCTGCGTGCCGGCCGGGTTCGACGAGACGCGCAGGGACCGCGGGCCCAGTGCGAAGAGCGAGAGCTCGTGGGACTGGAAGTACGTCGTCAGGAGCGCGTTGGTGGAGAGGTAGAGGATGGCGAGGAGCAGCTGTGGTAGTGCTACGATGATCGCGAGCTGGGTGGTGTCGACGGGTGTCGGGAAGGAGAATGTCGTCTCGGGCGTGGCGGTTCCAAAGGGCGTGCTGATGCCTTCGCTGGAGGCTCGCGCCATGACTGCGATGGCGGCGGCTGTTGGTCCGCCGACTACGAGCCATGAGAGGATCGTCAAAATCCATCGGGTGAGCGAGGGTGCCTCGAGCCAGTAGTGGCTCCTCGGTACGCATTGCCGGGTCGCTTCGGAACCCCATCGTCCTTGCTGGAGGTCGGCCTTGGTCATCAGAGACGCGTTGGTCGTCCACTGATCTGGTACGCGGAGAAATGAGCGGATAGCATCACCGAGAGTGGCGATAGGGTTGAAGGAGGACCGTGTTAGGATGACGGCCATGGTGATGACCAGTACGACATTCAACAATGCCACAATGGCAAGCATTGAGCCGCTGACGCTTACAGCACACTCGTCCTGTGTGCTTTGGGTGAAAAAGATTACTGCATTATAACTGGATGTCGTTAGTCGGAAAGGTTCATGATTGGATGAGACTTCAGCATACATTACTTGGATCGCAATGGCGATAAGCAGCGTCGCAGCTCCCATTATCGCCCGAAATCCCGACACGTGGAGAAAGTTCCGTAGCGAGGATACGCCAATGTCGAGCCATTGCTTTCGATCGTGTGCCGCGGTTATCTCGCGCCTCGTGGGGCTCGTGAGGATTTGAAAGACGTAGTTCGCTCCGGCGAGGAGAACGACAGTGAACACGTTGATAACAACATGCACCCCTATATTTATCCGGTTTGCTGTCGCGCAATCTCCCGAGTAGATCGCCAATTGCCCCGAGAAAACCTTCGTCCTGGTCACAACTAATATTAAGCTGATGATGCCGACAACCAAGATTAAAAATGTCAACAGCGTTAGGTAAATAATGCCGCCCCGCCATCCTGTAAAGTGCCTCCGTAAATCGCTCCGTTGACTACCGTCGCCCGAAGGGCTATTCCCTGAGCTAAGGCGATTTGATAGCTCGACGAGATGAGAGGAGAAAGTATTTCGACGAGGCGTGATATAGACGTTACGCTCACCCCATTGCCTCGCTTCTTTTTTCCTTGCTAAACTTTCAGGCGTCTCCCCCCTCATGAAATTAATCACGTAATCGGGAACAAGGCTTTGATCAATGCTGGCTGTATCGTCGAATGAGCGCAGCATACTTCGAGAGTTCCAAGTTCCCGAGCGAAATCTTCCTAGTCGACTAGATCGTGTTGTCGAAGGAACCTCGGAGTTGTTACGGTAGTGAAATGGCCACATCAGCGTTGATTTAGTGCTTCTCGACGCGAGACCTGACCTGGAGTTCGTATACTCGGTAGCCTCCTGGATGCTATCTGGGGTTAGATTACACGAGATATTCGACATTCGGGCCTAAGTTACCTTGACATCCGTTCAACATTTCGTACGCCCCCCTCATCGTCGTATGTGTATCTGTATGGGTGCTTCCCATTATTCCTGGGCGGGATTATTATTTGTTCCATCCTTTCTGAGATGACGGTTTATTTATTTAGATGGGTATTAAAAACATGGAAATTTCGTAGTGAAGCTATGCTTCTAAAGAGCGTAAGAAGGAAAAGATGGAATGAAGAAATGACGATAGGTTGCACCGCAAACGAATAGAAACGAAGGAAAGGAAGACCGCCTTGGGGGCTTCTCACCAGACACCGGGGCCTCACCGGGTCTTGTATGGTAACACAGATGAGACGGTGCCCAACGTACAGTAGGCCCGTGTCCCCCGTCCACTCTGTAGTCAAGGGTTCAGAAGAATAGGACCCGGAGGCTCACAGTAATGTAGAGTCGAGCTGGGATAGCCCTGCTTGGGTGCATCATATAGACCGGGGTTCGACAGGGGCGCCCTAAATACATTTCATGCAACACCCTAAGATGATCGTGAAACGCGCTCTTCATTGGTTCAGGTCGTGCATCGTTCGATCAGTCAGAGTGGTTATCCCAATTGCATAACGGAGTAATTATCACAACATCTTGAGCGCATCATGACGTTGCAACGACCAGTTGGCGCAGATACTGGCATGGCGCCACACGTGTGATGATAAAGTTGACGGAGAGACAGGCGAGACAGGGTGAATCGGGACGTCGACTCTTTTAACACAGTCCATTGGTAGGATCTGCACCGTACACTAACCGGCACTAATAATTGGCTGGTCTCCCACAAGCCTTATCGAATTCCCGTGCAGCGTTGTACGTAGTGTAGGGGCTCGAACACCTTCACGAAAGGATCGAGAGTAACAGCGGATAACCGGGAGGATCATTCATGCACCCGAAAGGGTGCGAAGCCGATTCCAGAAACCAGGTCATCTTTCATGTCCCCTTGAGCGCATCGGACGAATAGAGGATAATGTTCAGCATATATACATATACACTATAGCTGGCATTTGCAGTTTAGTTCTTCACTTCTTAACCCACCTTAGCTTGTAGTGCAGTTCTACACTAAGTTCGTGTATACTGTACCTTGTATCTTCTGAGACGAAGGAGAGGGGAGGGCAAGGAAGATGAGAAAGGTCCTTACGTGATACAGGATGGCCCCGCTCATTTCCTTTCAATTGACCACTGGGCATTATCGCGGACATTATCGCGGGCATTATGATAGCAAGGGACACTCTTCGCAGGTTAACTCGGAATCGAGAAAAGAAATACCAACGAAAGGGTAAGGGGATTTATAAAATCTACTCCAGTGTTATGAGGTCATGTCTCTTATCAGTTTCTTGATGATGGGAGTTCGCAGGGTGCTTGTACAGTACATTGCATGACATGAGCACCGGTCTGTCTGAGATGGATGGTGAGGTTAAGAGAAGGTTGAATGCAACGTGAAGGAAAATTGAGACCTAGAGTCTTGGCAACGTTTCAAAAGCTGCCGGTAGCCCCACTTCACGGCTCCGGGAATCCACTCGCATGTTCCACCCTGAAATGGTAATGCGGGCCTGCAGCTGTGCGCAGATGCTCGTCGCTAGAATGTGTTGCCCTTTATGGTCTGGCTTGAACAGAAAAGAGTGATAAGGTAGCTCTTCCCCCCCGGCAGTCGCACACGAATACAATACGAAGTCACACCACAGTTGGCAGACTTTTAATCCATGCGTCGCTGCAACTATAGTATCGGGCTAGGTACATAGTACTATAAGTAAAGGGCTATTACATTTTAATCGACAAGTTTAATATATTCATGGCTAGGTACCCAGGTATTTCGATAAGCGCAATCATTTGCAGTCACTGTCCTCTGAAAACTGCAAGCCAGGGTAAGGTGCGAATACAAGTAGAATACCGAATAATCAAACTACAGCAGATTCACGTCACGGCGAAAAAGGAATTCTCTACAGTTTTGCCCGCACATTTCCTTCCCCAGCTGCAGACGAGTACGACAACGCCGTAAGCTTCCCACGTGCCTGGCCACATGTCTGCTGTCGCAAATTTCGGGTCAAAGGCTAGGCAGAGCAGCAAGTCTGACATTCGCCAGCTGGATTCGCTCACCTCATTGGTATTGAGAATGAGAGCGGACCGAGTATGAGCTATCTTCGGACCTGCCAATATGGATATCTATGAGAGAGTAACTGAAGGCATCGTCATTTTACTTGGCAAGATCACCCATATTTTACTATGCCGACGTGAATACCTGCCTCCACCCTTCGGTTCTGGACGCTGAGTCGTTCTATCACATAAAAAGTGGTCGCAAGAACACCCGGACGACATCCTGATAGTGGACACTTCACAGAGGCCGTCATTCCAAAATGGGAATTCAGTCCTACTCAGGCAGGGATCTAAACCTTACCATATTAATGTTATACAGCACAATTACCCCAAAGGAGTATGAGGAGTCTGCGAGACATATACAGTGCTGACTGAATCCGTATGAATGAAGATGTCTAAGCCTGGTTTTTTTTTCTACGCTCGGGGTTCTAAGGATCAACTCGTTAACTCAGAGACACGACAACCACGTGGTTTTCAACTTCGGCTTCGCCAGATTGGTGGCTCTCGGGAATACGCCCTTAAGTTACCTCGTCAGAGCACACTATGTTTAGGGACGGTGAAGGGTACCAAAAGAACTCGTAGGCCAGGTTTGTATCTATATAGAGCGCTCTGTACGGAGTATTTCATCACATTATCATAACACAACTCAAAGCAGCAGAGAGTATTGCTCCATATCACGTCTTTAAGAAAGAGATCGATGTTTCCTGTTATTATATAGTATAAGAATTCATTACGGATCTACTGACTGCACGACGTTTTGCAGAGCGGATCTTACATCTCTATATAATTATATGTAGGGGAATCACACTTTCATGTGCTTATTCATGTGACGGAAACAGAGAAACATTCGCTATATTGACTGCGGGGATCTTGCGGGGATCTAAACAAATTACAAAACTGGTCATTAGATTTAGCTTGCTTCATTGCTTCTTTAGGAGATTTAGCCAATGATCAGCCCCTGTGTCAGGAGCCGGCAGATTACCAAAAAGACTCCAGGTTGTCTTATCACTGCTGTTCTTGCCTGAAAAATCAAACAAAGAAAATTCGTTCGTCTTCTTGCCCGGCGGGTCCAATGGCCCTGGCAACTTGAACAATGGTGGTGCACCACTGGTTTCGGTGGTTTTCTGCTTCTTATTCTGTGTATTGAACAAGGGCGTACCAATGGTTTTTATGTTCGGCGGATTGGACAACGACGCCTTGAGGCTTCCCTTGGTCACCGAATTCTTTGGGAAGGTGATGTTGAGGTTGGGTGAGATCGCTGGCTTGGATGGGACCACTGGCTTGGATGAGACTGCTGGCTTGGATGAGGCTGCTGGCTTTGAAACAAAGAGGTTCATTCTCGGAGGTGATAGTTCCTGTGGTTTTATTCCCCATTCGTCGCCAGGTTCCTCAATTGTCGGAATTATCTTCTGCATGTCTTGGAATGCAGGTAGAACAGTCATTGCGGAGATTGGACCCGGCCCTCCACAGCGTGTCTGCCGGGTGCCGCTGGGTAGCGTCCCCGGCATGCTGGTGGAATATGCTTCAGGAGCGTTGGTTTGAAGTGGTCCGAAGGCCGGAAGATCCAAACCGAAGATGGACGGGAGCTCAGGCTTCGGCGCGGACTTGGCCTTCTCTCGGGGCTTCTCGATAAGACGGGCCTCGATGTCATCGCCAGTCAGTTGTTCAAAATAATACGAGCGATACTCAGCATTCTTGTACAAGCCTGCACCGGGCCGAGTGAGATACCCGACGTACAAGCCGTGAGTGACAACCACTATGTTTGCGTCTGTGTCCCTATACCGCTGTGCAACGGAACGGAGGAATAGCCTGGTAGAACGACCGCGAGCCGCGGCGAACATGGGACCATAACGGGACTGGGGGCTGTTATCTGTCCAGTCAGGCGTTACAAACGAGAAATCGAGGCACTCATCGCCAAACTTGCGGAAGAGATCATCTGGGGAGCTACCAACACTAGTCGGCAGTGAGTCGCATTCTTTTAAGTCGGGAAGAAGTACGATTCGCTTCGACTGTGTATAAGTCTTGAAAGTGGCGAGTGCGGTTTGAATTGTTCGCTGCATGGGCGAGGCGAACACCAACTCGATGTCACTCAGGCTCGCGAGCTCGGCGGCAAGTGTTGCACATTGCTGGTAACCCAGCTCAGTTAGTTCAGGGTCGGGCAATAAATGAGCATTGTGCTTGAAATTGCGAGTAACATTGTGAACCGCTTGAGCGTGTCTGATGATATGAATTGTGGGTGCCATTCTGTCGCCTTTCGGGTGAAATGTGAGGTAGGTTAACACTACGACTCGAGCAAGTTCTGTGGCAATGGAAGTGAAGTAATGGAAGCAAGCTCTGGGGGTGCTGGCGACAAAATTGAGTACCCTTAAGCTCAAAAATGTAATCTTATATATGCATATTTTGCCAACCAAATATCCAGCCGTCCTAAACAATACTACTGGTCGCCTTAAACAAATCACTTGTCAATGTGGCCTGTTCTAATGCGTGCTTTGACCAATCGTTTGAGGTCCCTTGATGTAGTCTTTGTCCGTTAAGCAAGGCACTGGCCGAGCGTACAGACAAAGAGAGAACTGGCGATTTCCTTGCTCATCTTACTTAGATTTTGGAAATAGTCAAAATACCCACTCTACTCTTACTCGATTAAAGCTTTGGAGTAATAAAATACGTCCCTTTCTTCACTACTTACATGATATGAGATTTTTGGTCTTATATTTGCTGAAAAGGCACAAAAGGTTTATACCGGTATTGATAAGAAGATTACAAAACTATGATGGGGACGACACCTCTGGATATGACCTCACGAAACGTCATACGCACCAAGAAATCAACAATGCTATGAAATCGGGTTCCATAACGTTGAAAATATTCTCAAGTATCAAGTCTGTAAACTTCATTGGGATCGAATACTATATGCAGACCCCTTGTATACTATCTACACCGTGATAAAAGTTCAAGAGATAGGGGCAGATTGGCATTATTAGCTGCGACAGACGGCAATACGGCTTTATATTTAAGGTTGCTGGGCTTGCTACGGTGTCTTCTAGAGGCCAGTGTGTGCTAGGTTTATACCCCTGATGTTAGTTCTCCCAAAGCCTGGTCTATATACCCATTTAGACGAGGCTCTCGCGGGTTCTAGTTGAACTGAACAAGTTTCGCTCGTTACTGAAATAGATCTAGTGGCTATATAATCGGTTACTCATTCCTGGGGGCAAAGGAAAAGAAGCAGCGTCGAGAATAGATACATAAGTTTTATATCGTATTGCTTGTCAGAGCACCTATCTTTCTTGCTTATGT
This sequence comes from Xylaria castorea, assembly GCA_022495115.1. NCBI lineage: Eukaryota > Fungi > Ascomycota > Sordariomycetes > Xylariales > Xylariaceae > Xylaria > Xylaria castorea. The sequence goes on along the minus strand of MU382653.1, from coordinate 5,538 downwards.
GACTTAAATCTTGAGAGGCCAGGCACAAGGCGTTAGTAACAGGCGATTATTAGCATTGCATCATGCCAAATTTCCCAGAACCTAACCAAATTAGCGTAACTATATGGCGACCGTGCTTGTCATGCTCGTGTGACGGCACCTATATAAACCCATCTCCTATGCCTCTCATGAACGCACGAATCATTATTTTATCAGGGCAGCAGACTTTGTCGTCAGGGAGTTGTTTTAAACAAGCACCTATCTTAATACAACTTGGGCTTCTTCTTTTCATATATATTCTTTATTCTGGGGTGGTCTTATGAGGTCACTCTCAATCTTGAATGCGAGAGGAAAATGGGCTGGTATGCCGCGTGGTGAATTGAACTTTCTTGTCGCCAGTCTTCTCGAGAATCCTGCATACTGCATTGGCCACGTTTGTTATCATGGAGAAGAAGGATGCGCCCTTAGGAGAGCGCATACTGATGAGTCGATCCAGATATATGTAATATCAAGACATTATGTGATATGTACACCATCAATGTAGAGAATCAATAAGCTAAACTGGGGGCTCACGGGCCACTCCCTCGCGAGCCACATAACCACCCAAACCACCCCCCATCTATTGAAGCCGTAAAAAACAACAAATACAACTGCGATAGCTAGTTTTTGGTGTTTTCTACTAAAATATAGTCCTCTGCTTCTATTAGGTCCTTTGGCCGGCTGTTTACGGACCGATTTGGACTGTTAAGCATTTTTATATCGCTAGCTTTGTTTTTAAATATAGCTTTACTTTTTAGTTTACGTTTTATTTTTTGTATTTAGCTTATTTATATAAATTGCTGTTTTAGCGTTAGTTTTACTTTTTTTTGTTGTTTTTTAGCTTGTTTAACTACTTTAGCTTTTAAATAGCTAATTTTAGTTTTAAAAAATACGATTTTATTAGCTAAAAAGTTTAACGTTTTATTAGCTTTTATAATAAACAGCTTTTATAAGTATATATTAAAAGCAAAATATATAGCTATTAGTTTTTAACTATTATTTAACATATTTTAACTATTTAAAAGCGTTTTTATGTTTATTTAAAATGTTAAAGGTTAGCTTATAAAGCGTTTGCAATAGCTTTACAAAATAATACATTAGATTTTAAAAAGTAAATATAAAAGATTACTTTTATTTGTAGTACTAATTATGTATGCTAAATATATGTTATAGCTTTATAGCTAATGTTTAACGTACGTACGTAGTACGTACGCTTTTATAGCAGTTGCGTTAGCTGCTTTTTTATACTATTCTTTTTTTTTTTAGTTGTTAATTTTTAACACTAATTTTTTATTGTTAACTTTATTATTAATAAGTATTTTAGTATTTTTGCGGTGCAACTTTTGCGTTATTGCTTTTTTTTGTTTATATTATTATTAAATATTTATATATTTGTTGTTAATTGTTTTACGTATAGTTGCTTAATTAATTTTATGTGCAACAAACAAACAATATAAAAGTATTTATAGTTTTTTTATTTTTCGCTGTTTTTTTTCTTTTTTTTTTTTGTGTAGTTTACGATTTGTTAATTTTTAACTAAAAATTTTTATAACTGTTTTTTTAATTTTTTTTTTTTGCTTATTATACTTTAACTATTTTTTTTTTAACTGCTGATTTTATTATGTTTACGCGTAAGCTTTTTATAAAAAAATACGTTTTTAACGTTAAAAAAAGCTAGTTATACTTTAATTATAATATGTTAGCTAATAAAAAGAAAAAAAAAAAAAAAAGCGCTAAAAATTGCGTTATTAAAGCAAGCATGTTTTATAGTTTTTATATTATTAAAATATATTTTAATTTTTGTTTTTATTGCTTATGCTTAAAAAGTTTTATGTAAAAAACTAAATATATTTTTTGTTTTTATAACTATATTGTTTGTTTTACTGTTAGTTTTGCTAGTTTTTTATAACTAATTGCTAAAAATAAATGCTAATTTTTTTATAAATTTTTAATAATTTAATAAGCGCAGTTTAAATTTTTATTGCTTTTAATACTACGTTTAACAATAAAGCTATTTGTTATTTTTAAAAGTATATTATTAATTTTACTCCTTTTTTTTGTTTTTATATTATAAGCTTTAATTGCTGTATATATGTTATTATTAAAGCAAGCTTAACTTTTTATAAAACTATATTAAAAAAAAAAACGCGTTATTTTTATAGCTTTTAACTTCGAGCGTTTAACAATTATTTAAGCTAAATTTATTATTTTTTGCTGCTTTTTTACTTTTTAATTAAAAATAAACATTATAAGTTTTTAGCGTTTGCTTTTTTATTTTTTATATAATGTTTAATAAAACTAATAGCTATTTAGCACGCTTTTAAAAATAAGCTTATAAGCTTTAATAAAGCTTGTTATACTTTTATTTCCGTTTAACTAAAATATATTTAAAATTTAGCTGTTTATATATATTTTAACTATTGTTTTACTGCTTTTTATAACAATTTTAGCTTTATTTGCTTTAATAACGTTAATTAAACTATAAAGCTTTACTATATTAGCGTTAATAAATTTTTAAGCATTAGCTTTTTTTTTAAAAAAAAAAAAAGCAAACTATTTGCAAATATTTTAATAAACGCTTTTATTAACCTTTTTTTTTATACTGTTTATTACACTTTTTGTTATATTTATATTAGCTTAACTGTTTAAGCGTTAATAATAAAATAAATAGTTATAAATTTAGTAAAATATAATATAGTAGTTATTAACATTTAATTTAAAAATTTTTCGAAATTTTTTTTTTTTTTTTTTTTTTTTGTTAATTAATTAATCGTTTGTTTTTTGTTTAGCTGCTGTTTTACGCCCGGTTGCTGCTTGTTAACAAACTTTTTTTTTTTTAATTAATTAGTTAGTTAATTAATTAATTAATTAATTATTATAGCAATAGTTTGCTTTTTTTAATTATTTTTTGTTTTTTAATTAAATAATTAAACTAATTGTTTTATTAATAGTTAATTTTAGTTATTTTATTTAATATAAAATTTTTTTGCTTTTTTTTTATATTTTGCTAAAAAACTTTTTATATTTGCTAAATGTTTTTTTAGCTTTTAAATATTATATTTTATAAGCTATTTTTTTTATTTAACTAAAAATTTTAATTTGTTTTTGTTTTTTTAATAACGTATTATATTTTTAACTATTTATTTTTTTTGTTTATTTTTTAATTTTAAAAGTTTTGTTTATTTTACGCTTGTTTAACATTTAGTTTATAGTTTTAATAACAATATAAAAAATATATTATAAACTTTAAAATATTATTTTAATAGTTTTACTTAATAAACTTATAAGCTAATTTTTTTTATAATTTTAACTTTTATATATATTAAAGCTAACTTTTTTTTACATTTAAATTAAAAATAGCTTGTTAATAGTTTAGCTACATTTTTTATTGTATATTTTTTAAAAGTGCATTTTTTATTATAGTTTTTTTTTATAGTTTTTATAGCTTTTTTTTAATATTTGTTAAACGTTTGCTTAATTGTTATAGTTTTTTAAAGTTTTTTTTTAACTTTTTATACTTTAAATTATATTTTTTTTAGTATAAAGTTTATAATTTTTAAATAATAGCTATATAAAGCTTTAAAAAATAAGTATTTAATAATAGCATATATATTATTATTATATATAAATTTTGCTTTTAATAAAACTTTAGTTTATACGTTTAATTTTTATATAATGTACGTTTGCAAATATTTTTTTAATGTTTAATAAACTTTTTTAGTTTAACTATTAGTTTATAAATATTATATAGTTAACAACTGCTATTTAAATTTTTTTTTATTATAAAATTTTTTTTAAAATTTGCTAATAATTAACTTGTTTTTATTATTAACAATTTTTTTTAAAAACTTAAATTAACATTTTATTTATTTATATAACATTTAAGCTAGTTTTATTATATTAAATGTTTTTATAATAAATATAAACAATAAAATTTTTATAAACCGGTTAATAATTATTAAAATTACGTTATATTTAATTTTATTTATTTTGTTATAAATAAATAGTTTTGTTATAAAATTTAAGCTAATTTTTTAAAATAGTTAGTTTAATAAAAGCAATATTTATAATTTTTTATATAGTTTATACTTTAGCTTTTATATATTATTATATGTTTAACATTTTATAATATAATTATAAACGTTTTATTTAAGTTTTTTTTAATAAAACTTTTTTTTAAATAATTTAGCTGTTTTATTTTTTTTTATATGTTTAACTTTAAAATTATTATAGTATTAATATATAAGTTGTTTTAATAAAGCTTTTTAGCTTAAAATAACTAGCTAATTTTTAAACAATAAAATCTTTTTATAGTTAATATAATAACTTTTTTATATATTAGTTTATTAACAAACAATTTTCGAAAATGTTATAAAGTTTAAGTTTTTAGCTTATAGTTTTTTAACTATTTCGTAAAATTTTTAAAAAGTTTTTAATTAAAATATTATTTTGTTTTTAGTTAACTTTTTAACTATAAAATATAAAACGTATTAGTTATAAATAATAGCTTTAGCGTTTTTTTTTAATAATACGTTTATAGTTTAATTAATATATGTTTAACTTAACTTAATTACTGCTAATATATATGTTATTATTGTTATATATATTTTATAAATAAAATATTTATAGTTATATTTTTTATTTTAGTTATTTTAAAAGTTATTTATAATTATATAATAAAAGTTCGGTTTTTTATAAGCTTTTAAGTTTGTTATTTAAGCTATAGTTATTAAAAAATCTTTTAAATATTATTTGTTTAATGTTTTTTTGTTAGCTTTAACTATTTAGTTAATAGTTTTTTTTTTTTTTTTTAATTATAAAACTATAGTTATTATTTATTAAATTTATATTAGTAGTTTGTTTGCTAGTTATAATTTTGTTTATAACATAAAAATTATATTTTTATATTAAATTTTGCTTGCTATATAATTAAAACGTTTAAACAATTTATTTATAAAGTTAATAGTTTTTAAATAATGTTTTATTTTAAAGTTAAACTAAGCTAACTTATAAACTTATTATATTAGTTTTTTATAAAAGTTTTATATTAAAAAATTAATTATATTTTAAAAAGCTATATAGTTTGTTTATATAATAAAAGTATAAATTGTTTTTTTTAAATATTGTTTTTAATATTTATAGCTTTTTATTATAATTAATAATTTTTGTTATTTTATAGCTTACTTATTTTTAATGTTTATAAGTTTGCGCAACTAATATATAATTAATTATTATATTAATTTATATAATTAAAACAAAATATTAAATATTATTTTTATAAAAACATTAGTTTTTACGTATGTTTTACGTTTATTGTTTTAATGTTTAAAAATAGTTATTAATATAAATACTTTTTTAGTTTTTTTAAAAACTAAATTAGCTTTTTTAGTTTATTTAAATAGCAACTAATTTGCAGCTATTTTATTTTTTAATAAAGCTATTATTAATATAACAATATATAAATATTTTATAATAAATTTTTAATAAAAGTTTATAAAACTTAAAAATATTTATATATTA